>WBMZ01012377.1:85178-191590 GCA_013400975.1 Atrichornis clamosus
CCTGTCAGGGGACAGCAACAGGGTCATCCTCCTTCAGGGGACAAGAACAACAGGGTCATCCCTCCTGTCAGGGGACAACAGCAACAGGGTCATCCTCCTTCAGGGGACAACAACAGGGTCATCCCTCCTTCAGGGGACAGCAACAGGGTCATCCTCCTGTCACACAACCACAGCTGGATCATCCTCCTGTCAGGGACCACACACCAACAACAACTGGGGTCATCCTCCTGTCACACAATGGACCTAACAGCAGGGTCAGCCTCCTGTCAGGCAGACACCAGGGCTGTGCAGGGATTAACCCACGGCCTGTTCTAAGGTGAACATTGCCTGTCTGGGAACAAAACAGGCTGAGAACGGAGTGATTCCACATCTCCAGCAACACCAGACCAACACTTTCACACTGAAACAGCTCCACGTTTAAATCCTCAGACAAACAGCACAGAACACAAATCTGCACCTCCTTTTACCTCAGAGTATCTCAGGATTGGCTTTTTTCACTAGAAACACGTCAAGCACACACTGTGGTGCTCACAGAGGAGCAAGACTTGAAATCCAGTTACTTGGAAGTTATGGAATGGTTTGGGCTGGAATGGACCTTGCAGCCTCAGGAATTGTTTTCACAAGGAAACAACAGTTTTGGCTGTGACTCCTGAAAATATTGACCTTGAAGTAGAGAAGCTCAGAGTTCACTTCATCCCAACACGTTACCCGTGTGTAAATTCAGCAGTACTGTGGCTTCAGAACTTTTCAGAGCACTGGAGACTTTGGAAAAATTACTGCAAATGGTTCTGATCAAGCCTGGAACCACGCCCATTCTCTGTGTCCCCAGGACCTGGCTCTCAGTAGCCAAACCTGGACTTTTCTCCCCTCTTGGTTTCAAATTGTATTAATTAGGGAAAAAGTTATCCCACGAAGCAGCTCAGATTTAATCTGACGTTCCAGACCCCAGGCTAAAGGCTTTAGCAGAAGGGATCCCCTTTTCCAAGGACACCATCACGTGCATCAAGGATCAATATCCGACCCACCCAGGAAAACGGAGCCTATCCAGGGTTCTGTCCGTGCTCAGGCCCATCCCTCACAGAGCCCCACGGTGCAGACTGACTGAGCTTCAGCTCTGACTCCCCTAAGGCACCACCTCCCTGAGGGTTGATCTCACCTGAGGAATCGGCCCTGTCCGAATGGGACACGGCAGAGCCCGGGGGCCACGGGCTGAGCTGGTGCTGCAGGAAGCTGCGGGTTGGAGAGGCGAGGCTGCCGGAGTGGAAATGGTGGTGAGGGGGGTCGAGGGAATGGATGGGATGAGCACTAATCACAGCTGTGGATGAACACAAGACAGAGAAACACTTAACACACACACACAGCCTGCCCGGGGACACCCCTCCCTTCTCCCACGTGGAGCCACACCCTCGGCTGGTTCACAGCCCTGCTTCAACTCCCGGCTTGTCACACCTAAAACGAGGACAGGACAAAAACCACCCAGTTACAGCTCCAGAACTGTGCCACCAATGCACTGCTTGATTTCAAGGAGAAGTTCAGATGAAGAATAAAGAGAATACGGATCTATGATCCATATATAGGATATTGATAAGAGAAAATGTGATGTGTTAAAAAACAAACAGCCCTTTGCTTCCCAGTATCCTTCCAGAAATTCTGCATTCCAGCAGGCAAAGAAGGAAGTAATTAGGTACACGCCATTACTGCAAATTATGATAAAGTAGAACAGAGTGAATTACCAAAATTCAGTACTTAAGAGGTAAATAACTACATCTGAATGCTACAGCAGGGGGGAAAAGCCATGGAAGGTTGTGCAGGCCCAGAGTTCAGCAAATGGAGCGGTCCTGGAGGGGTTTGCTGAGAAAGGGCCTCACCTACCGGTGTCAGCTTCCTGTGGATGCATCCCAAGACACCACATCAATGCTTCCACCCCCATGAACCAGAGCCCTCCAGCTGGAGGCCCTGGGAGCTTTCACAAACAGGATAAAGAGTCCAAGTCTCAAAGCCAAGCTCAAGCCTGAGGCAGCAGCAGACCTTACCCACCTTCCTCGTGCTCCCCGGCCCTTCCAGCTGGGCCTGGGCCTGCTCTGTGCCCCCTGGGCAAGGCAGGGGCTGATGGAGAGGGGGAAGCAGCCAGGCTTTTCCTGGGAACACGGCAGGACTGGCAGCTGAAGGGGTGTCAGAGCTGGGGTTGGTCCTGCAGGGAGAAATCCCCCTCCCTGGCTGGACCTGCTGGAATTCTCACAGCCTGGGCACAACTGAAGGGCCCAGCTGGAATTAATGCCTCCCTAGAACGTGCATCACCACCATCATCTCATCCTGAGTGGGGCTGATGTGGAAGCTGCTGAGTCTCTTTCTAGTGAGGAACTCCACAAGGGGTTTGCTCCTCCTTCTGTGGAGCCCTGGACACTTCAGCAGAGCTGAGCTCATCCCAGGTGTGTCCAGGGCTGCATCCCATGGAGAGAGGGACACCTGGGAGGGTGCAAGGCCACTCTTGTTTGTGCCCGAGTGTGTGGAGGGGTCACACAGGTCTGCACCCATCGTGTCCCAGTGCCTGGCACGGGCCAGGGACCTCACACACAGCCAGACACAGACCAGCCCCTAAGGAAGTCATGGATTGGCAGTGTGGAACTGCATCCTCTGCTCCTCCTCACCCACGGACAACTGGGGGACAACCAGGAGCATCAGACTATTTATTACTGTGAAACCAAGAAGCAAAATGCTGTTCTTGTAAAAAGGTTGTAGAACAAGAAATTCCCAAACTGAGTGAATCAGGTCATCAGGACCCTTGGAAAAGTGGGTAGGGATCAGCAAACCAAGTACTCAGGTCAGCTTTTGATTAAAGCAAGAAGAGAGTGGAAAGGTAATGGACTAATGTGGAACAATTCCCTAAACAGAGGCTGTGGCAGCAGTTACCTGGCTGCAGGTGGAACAGGATCCCAGAGCTCAGGGAATTCTAAAGCTCAGCCCAGGAGAGCTCAGAGTGATTTTGCCTCCCAGTTCTGTCCCTGCAGAGCAACTCTGAGCTTCTCACTCAGATGGAGATGTTCTCACACAGGGGTTTGGTCTGGCTGCTCAGAGGTGCAGCCAAATCCCCTTCCATCCTGGAGTCATTTGAAAACTAGAGATGTTGTTTTAATTCTTAAAATATTTCTTAATAACAATAGTAACAATAATAGTGGTAATTTTGGTACCAGAGAAGGGTCACTGCAGGTATGGGTAAACTTGGTCCTGCAGGGAACAGTGAGCACGAGTCCTGGACAAGGAAATCACTGATCCCAGAGCTCCCAGACAGGAAATATGTCAAGGAAGGGAGCCAGCAGATGGAACACAGCTCCATTTTTCAAAAGGCTCCACTCCAGAGTTCCAACACGGAGCTGCTGCTGAGGGAAGGTTGTGTATGGACTGAGAGCTGGATACAGACACACAACCAAGAGAGGGGTCTGGGGATGGATTTTCAGACAGAGGAGAGTGAGGAGGTCCCAGGTAGCTGTGCTGGGGCTGCTTTTCATCAGTTCTCTCTCTCAGTGACCCAGACATGGAAGCAAGCAGAGAAATCTTCACATTTGTCAGGAATAGTGAGGCCTTTGGGGTAGGCAAATGCTGTCCTGGGGGCTCCAGAAGGGCCTCACAGGGCAAAGAGCACAGTCAGAGAAGGCAGAGAACTGCAGAGATAAAGGGGATGGAGCCTTGTGAGGAGCTGAACAAGGTGTGACTGCTTCGGCTGGGAGGGGAAAGCCAACAGTGGGGAACTGACAGACATTCCCAGAGACTCCTAGGGAACAGCTGGACACTGGCAGAGTGCCAAGGGAATGACCAGAAGGAGCAGCCAGGCCCACAGGCCCTCGCTGGAGAGGCCAAGACTGGGATGGATGGACAGACCTGGACCCGCTCCTGCCCTCACCCCAGGACAGCCACTCCCAGGCCCCTCTAAGGTGGCCTCACTCTGCCCTCTCCAGCAGGGGCTCCTCTCCAGGAGAGCCTCCCCCGAGCCGTTCCTGCTGCACAGGACAGGATTTCTTGGGAGCAGGGAGTGGGTGTGAGCCGTGTTGGGTGTTCACTTACGCTGAGGTGGCTGAGAATCAAAAGGCATCATCATCTTGGGCCTCATGCCCCTTCTTCCTGCCAGCGTGGACATGCTGTCCTCTGACTCGTGTCCTGAGGGAAAACAGGGAGGTTATTCCCCTCTGCAGCACCACACCAGCATTCCAGCCCTCCTCTCTGTTCCCGTTCCTGGGCAGCTCTGGGAGTCACAACGGATAACAACAGCCCCCTTCACTGGGAGGTGGGAAGAGGACAGTGAGGGTGAGGATTACTGGGCACTGGAGAAACTCCCCAGTGAAAGCGTGGCCCTCCGGCACGGCTCCAGCTCTGGGCTGAACGAAGGACACAACTCCAGTGGTTTCACAGGATGGGAGATGATCTTCCCATTACTCATCAGTATTTACCAAAACAAAGCAATGATTTAACTCCTGGCCACTCGACTTCCTCACTAAAACGTGATCCATCCTTTTCAGAGTCTTAGAAACCAGGAACAAACCCAATGCACCCCTTGGAAAATAAGCAAAAAAGAGTAACTAAATGACATCTCAATAAGGTGATTTCTCCAGCCACAGTAAGATGGATTTAGCTCCTCTTGGTCCCTCACCTCTGTAGGAATTCCGCCTCTGATGGATGTTGCTGTCCATGGAATTATCAACTGGGGTGATGTCTTGGGAGTTGCGAGGGATGGGGGTATCTGTCATGATGGGATTGGGATCTGGAGACTTATCAATGGGTTTGAGCTCCAGCCTCTCGTGGTGGATCCAAAGGTCTGGAGGTTTCACATCTTTGGAGTTCCCTTTGTACTTGTGGGAGCCATTCACGGATTTGCAGGCAGCCCTTTTCCTGGGAAGGAAAACAAAGGAGATGTTCCTATACGGCAGCTTCACTCGTTGGAAAAGGCAGCTTTTCCCTGAGATTTCTCTTGGATCTCACATCCAGCTGGACACAGGTTTCCCACTGGGCAGGAAGTCTGGAATTTGCATGCAAGCCCTGATGACACCTCATCCTGAACTGTGATGCCATGGAATTTGTTTCCAGTGGCACTGGATGTGCAGGCCCAGCCTTCATTAGCAAAAATTAAGTTTGCAGGAATTCTGTTTACTGAGAGCTCTGCCCCTATCCTGCGCTCACCAAGCTCCGGCTGCAGCTGGAGCAGGAGGTGCAAGCAGCCAATTATCCCAACAGGATGGAACATGGGATTAAGGACCAGAACATTCCTTCCAGCCCCGCTCAGGTTGGACACAGCCCACTGGGGAGGTTCCCATCGTGCTGAGCAGCAGCAGCTGCAAACTCGGTGAGGCAGAGATTTGGGATGGCGGAATTTTGGGAAAGGAAGATGTGGGTTCCAGCACTGCCCTGCACGGTCACTCCTCACTTTGAACCATGGCAAAGCTGGAGGAGGAGTCCCTTTGGGAGCACAGTTCCTGGGAATGGCTCAGACAGGGAAATGAGCAGGGGGTGGCTCCCACCGCCTCCTCCAGTTGGAGCTGACAAGTGACAGGGATCAGGTTCTTATTCCCTGGCTGGGGGCACTCAGAAATTGGAGTTTCACAGGGTTATTTCTGCTCTGACAACAAAATCCATCTCCTGGGCACTGCCCCATCCATGCTACCCTCTCCCAAGCACATCCCCAGCTGCCAGGCACTCCCACATCCCTGCTCCCTCTCCTGCATTTCCACAGGATGGTCCTGCTGCAGCAGGGCAAGTGCAGATTATCTTCCAAACCTGGCTTTTAATCACTTCCTTAAAAACCTGGTCTGCATAACAGCATCTTTTCAAACCTGAAACACAGCCCTGCTCTTTCAAAGAACACACAGAGAGAACCTTCAGGAGCCCATAAATGGGAGCATTTCTGCTGCAGGATTAATGCAGATGCTCTAAATGAGGGAAGGATTCAGATACAAACACCAGGATTTTGGATTTTGGGGTTCTTTTCTAAGGAGTCCAGCACCACAGTCAGATTCCACTCACTCCAGTAATCCTACTAAAAACTGGATACTGTCATGCACGCTCATGCACTGACCCTACACATGCACGAGTGAGGAACTGCCTGAGCTCCTGAACCCACCCAGCTCCAAACACAAGGATTGGCTCCAGTTTGGAATCTCAACCAATTTCTGCTCAGGGAGGGGCACGTGCAGGCACAGGGGAGCACAGCCTCAGTCTGTGGGTGAGCTCCGCACGGTCTGGAACTCGCGACACTGACAGCAAAACCAGCTCAGCAGCACCCACAGGCTGCCAGGCTTGGCAGAACTACACCCTGAGGCGGCACGAAGGGCTCAGCGAGGGGAGCAGTGCAGCCAGGCAGGGCCCGGGCCGCCTTCGTTACTTTTTCTGGTGGGACGTGGTGCGGCGCGTGCAGAAGACGGCGACGACGACGACGAGCACGATGGTGACGACGCCCACGGACACGATGATGACCAGCAGCATGTTGCTGTCCAGGGGGGACGTGGGGCTGCCGTGGGGGCTGTTACTGCCTGGGACGTGGGGGAGGGACAGAAGGGGCGTTAGCACACAGGAAAAGGAAGCAGTGCCCACCAAAGGGGTCTGGAGCCCTACGGATCAGCGGGATGGGATGGGATGGCTGCTTGGATCTCGTGGGAAGTGTTTATTTCTTTGGGGTTTGCTAACTCTTTCTGTACAATTGCTCACCCAGAGGATCATTTACAGCTCCATCTCCAAGTGAGTCTATGAAAATTTAAGTGCAGCCGACTTAAAATAATTATCATAAAAACCTCAACAGTCCAAGGAGAGTCCAGCTGGGATCCTGCTCAACCTGCAGCACCACAGGCTCCCCTGGAGCCACCAACCGCTGGAGTTGGCAGCAGGGTCCTCCAGGGTCACCTGGCCCTGAGGGAAACCCTTTACCCAACACGGGGGAGCGTTACCTGGGGTGAAGTGTCCCCACGCACGGCACCCACCAGGACAGAGAGCCACAGGAGGCTTCTCCTTCCTAATCCATCCCTACAGAAGGGATTTCCCCAGTGCCAGAGCAGCCGTTAACAGCACACTGGGAGCGGATCTGGCTGTGGAAGTGCTGGGGGAGTTCAGCAGCAGGAGCACCATGGCAGGAGTGTGATGGGATTTACTGAGGGGGAACAGGGACCCCCACACGGAGAAGGAGCTATGGAGCTGCTGCCGGAGTACTTCCGTGTGAAACAGCAAACTGGGACCAAACTGGGCAAACTGGGAAAACCCCTGCCCCAGCACTCACCTCCCAGGGGGGGTTTGTAGTCTGGTCCCAAGTCCACTGGGCGACTCCCCTTCCCGGCAGATCCCGAGGCTGGAAAGGTTGGATACATTGGAGTTTTACACGCACAATTAATTCAGCATCTCCGAGCCCTCCTTTAGAACTTCCCAGGAGCAGCTTTTCCCCCTTTTCTGTCCCTACACCACCATTTGGCTTTGCACAGCACCTGGGTTTCTCCAAGGAAAGCACCACTTCTCCAAAGGAGCTCATTAATGGTTCCCAGTTCTTTTTTCCCTAATTAAGCTCAGGAGCCCCTACCAATATTCATTTTATAATGATAATAAAGCCCATTTGCAGCAAGGCACAGGTGCCTGTCAAGGCAAATGCTCTGCCACACCTGTACTGACACTTGGTCACCTCGAAACAGGAATCATCCAGGTTTCCTTTCCTAACACCTCCTTACAGAAGTGAGGGAGACTGGAAATAGGTGGAGGATCCAAAGCACAGTCAATGTAATATTAAGGCCCTGCCTACCCACAAAAAAAAGGACCCTGGTCCTTTCACTCTGTGTTTTCATTAAAATGCACTAATGCAAAATTAATGGCAAAAACACTGGAATAGGGGAAACATTCAGCAATGGTGCAAAGCACAACATTCCCCTGGTTACAGGAATCCAGAGTATTTTGCACATTTTTACACTGTTCTGCAAAAAAAAACCCACCCAAAAATTCAGGCAGTGTGGCAGTTCCAGGGTCAGAAGAAGGCTTTTTTCAGTTAAAAACCCCCTTTAATCAAGGAGTGTTGAAGGATGTGTAACAATGGAAACTGAACCTCCAGCGAGAGCCCGTAATGAGTCCCTGAAACAAAGACAAGTGGCAAAGCCAGCCAGAGGCAGCAGCAGAACAGGGATCAGAGCTGGGCAGGGGACAGGGAGGGACCCTCCGTGTTTGCACCTGCAGGACAGGTGTGACGGGAAAGACCCACGGACCTCCAGCAGAGCTCTCTTTTGAGAGACAACAACCTGCAGCAGCAGGCACCGGCCGTGCCAGCACCTTAACCAGCTCGGGGGCCACGTGTTTGGGTCTGCCCTGGGGAGTGGGAAAACCCCCAGAACAACTCCCTGAATCCCTGAACCTGGCACTGAGGAGCTGCTGGATGCTCCAAGCAGAGAAGCTGCAGGAGAAGGGGGAATACAAATAACCAGCAATAATTCCAGAGGACAGTCAGACACCCTGAGCACCTCGGGGAGCAGCTGGAGCCTTAACACGGGTGAGGTCATGGAAAAGGGTGTGGAGAGGAGATGGCTCAGACTTCATGCCCATCTTGCTGTTTTATAGAAAACAGGTATTTTCAAAAACTAAATGTCAGCCCATAAACGTGGCTGGTAACAGTAACTATGCAGATATAAGATGAGATAGATATAAATACACTGCGTTCTGGCTCCCAGAAAACACCTAGCAGAGCGCTGTGCAGTGCTCTGTTACAACAGCATCATAAAAAAGCCATGTGGCACCTCTGAACAAGATTACCAACAAATTAACTGGTAAGAATGAGAATTATTCACGAGGAAGGTTTCTCATGAGTTCTGCAAAGAGCTGTGCTTGACCAAGTGCAGTTCAATATCCAGAATAACCCACGACAGAGGAGGAAGTAACTGTCCCTGGGGTCCACAGGTGGCACAAAATCGGGGGAGAGGCAAAGCACAATGATCTCCCAGAGCTCGTGTCCTCCCTGGTGAATTTAGGACACTTAGGCACTCAGCCAAGGTGCTTCTCAGTATCAAATTCCTAAGCCCATGGATCAACAGTTTTAAACCTTTACATTCCCATCTCTTGTGCAGTGCAACCTATTTTAAGGAGCACTTTAGGACAGGATTAGCTTGGAATTGTTCTCCATTTAGCTTGTGAACCTCCACGTTACCCTCAGTACCTGCAGCCAGAGCGGAAATTTCCCTTTGGGTGACTTCAGGATGGGTTTACTTGGATCAAACCTTAATCTGTGTTTTTGTACAGGGTCACTGCAAGCCCTGAAGCCTGACAGCAACAGCCCCTGGGTTCTGACCCCAGCTCTGCAGAAGGGTGTGGGGAGACAGGATGGTGTGCTGAGTTCACACGGAAAACACGGAAGTGGGGAAAGAGAGGAAAAGGCAGAACCAGCGAGGGCAGAGAATCGATCCCATTTCGTGTTGTGCCTACCCTGAGAAGTTTGCTGGCTCTTTGCTGCAAGTCCCCCTGTGGCAGCTCAGTGGTGCTATCACAGAGCAGCCCTTCAGCTCCCCTCCTGCATCTCCTCTGCCTTCTCCTTGACCAAATTTAAGCTCCTGCCATGATTTAAAATCTCCAAGTGTTCTTAGAGGAATTCCGAAACAAAACTCTGGGCTTTGATGATGTATAAATGATGTGATGTGATAGAAGTTAATCATCACTGGGAGAACATTTTACTTCGGGATGTAACAATGGATGGAAGGTTCAGTTCTCTGCTGAAATGGGGTGGGAACGGAGAGGAGCAGCAACAGCAACTTCTACCCAAAACCTTGTAACCTTTGTCCTGCTGAGGGTGAGCAGCACAATGGCATTGGAGCCTCTGCTCCCCAGACAGCCCAAACCTCAGCCCCACTCCCAGGACACGGGGCTGGGGAGCAATTTACTCCCTGGAAGTGCCCCTGCTACCAGCATCACCTGGTAGCCAGAGCAAAAGCACATTTAATAACTGACTCCTGAGCTGAAGAGCCAGGTCAGGAGCAGCTCCCTCCGAGCCCCTTTAGGATCTCTTTAATTGCATGTCTAAGCTGTTTGCCAATGGCCTTTGAAACTCATCCCTTCAGACCAATTCTCCCCCTTTTTATGGGGTTTGCAGCTTATTTGGAAGAAAGCAAGAACAGCCCTGGGACATCCACCTTGTAATTGATGTAGGGACCTCAAAGCTCCCATTTTTCAAGCAAACATTTTAAAACCTTAAGGCTTTTAGGAGGCAGTGCCAGGCTCCTCAGGAGAGTCTACACTCCAAATGAGCTGACAAGGCAGAATCTCTCCTGCACAGAGCTTTCCAGAGCTTCCCTGCTTTATTATGGAATGAATCCCCACAAGCAGCACTTGTGCTAATCAGAATCACTTGGATCTTCCACCCACAGCAATGGGCAGAGGCTGGATGGGGCACCAGTGGATCCAAATCCATTCCCACAGGATTCAGCATTGGCATAACCCCAAAGGCCCTTCCTGGGACATCTCTCCAGAGATCACTTCACATTCCTACCACCCACACCACGACTTCCAGTCCTCCCAGTGTGAAAGCACAGCAGGAACTCGCCCATTCCAGTGGGAGCTGAAGCTTCTGGTTTCATTCAGAAAATGTCACAGCACAAGGACAGAAAAGCAGAACAGTGAGGGATGGAGTGGAGAGAAATGTGGCTGTTCATTTACCTTGGTCATTGGGCATTTTATCTGAGGACTCAGCTAGTGGGGCAAGCACAGGGAGGAAAAAACAAGAGAGACATCACAAGGCTTGAAGGAGTGAGACAGAATTCCAAGTTTCCCACAGCACAGGCAGATGGCCACAGCTCAGACTCACATGGAGGTGTCCAAGCCAGGCTGGACAGGGCTTGGAGCAACCTGGGCTGGTGGCAGGGGGTGGAACTGACGGTCTCCCAGCCCAATTCTAGGGTAACAAACTCTAAACTATTTGTTTTCACGCCCACGTACTTTTCCCCAAGCTATCTCACATTTTACTCTTTCCCAGTTGCCCATCACCATCAGTTCCCGGCTTTGGGGCCTGTTGTATCCCATGAGCTCCCACTGCACCACCCCATTCCAGAACCTGGAGTTTTACTGCAACTTAACCCAGGTCTGTACAGCAGAACCCAGGAGCCCCCAGGCCCTGCGGCACAGCCAGCGAACCCACGGCTGAGCAGCGTCCGTGGGGATTCGCTCCACGGCAGAGCACAGCCGCCTGCCCTGGGCTCATCCCCTGGGATCTCCCTCTGGATGCAGCCCGAGGTTACCTTTGGGGGTGCGGAACTGCACGGCCTCGGACATGGGCCCCATGCCCTTGGAGTTGCGGGCCTGGATCTTGAAGAAGTAGGGGGTGTCCAGGGTGAGCTCCTGGATCTGGTGGGTGAGCCTGTTGCCCACCACGGGCTCGATGACCCAGTCGTGGATCTCGGCGTTGACGTCCGTGCTGTAGTAGATGATGTACCCTGTGTCCAGGGAAACACAGCTGCATCCGCAGGGAACAGCAATGCCACGGACGGCCCTGCCTGCCCCGCCCCAGGAGCAGGGCATCCCCGGGGGCTCTGACTGGCACACCCCGAGAGCACACCCACACAGCCCTCCCACCTGAACTGCTCCAACGGGGGCAAGAGGGAAAACCCATCTAAAACATCGACATTAGTTCTGCCCACTGCACACGGAGCCATTCGTGGCTCCTTTCCATCTCTTTACCCAGCCACAGACCAAATAACGCCAAATAAAGCTGCCATTATCAAAACGTCCCCAAAGTATTAGAACTCTAGTATTTAAATGATGTTAAAACAGCATTCTCGTGCACAGCTAAACAACTTGTGCTCAGTAGTTTATAATTTCTTCATTATTTTTCAGTGTATTAACAAAGGCAACAAGAATCTGAAGAGAACTGAGGCTGTCCTACACATCCCAGAAAAAAGGTATGGAAAGAGTTTATGTTCTGTTGTTAAAATACACTGGAATCGCAAATCAGTATGAAGCTAAAGCTTGGTAACTTTTTTATATAAGAAACACAGCATCAGCATAAAATAAGTACTTGAACCTATACATATTTAGATAAAATAAATACTCGAACCTCTATTTAATGTTTATATATATGATATATAAAATACATACTATATAATATATAATGTACATTATATATTATTCTATATATTATTTATAGATTTATATCCATTATTTATATCCATTATTTTTATCTATATATAGGTTCAAGTATTTATTTTCTATGTAATATATACATATATGAGATATATAGATATCTATGCAGTGATGCTAAAAGCATTATAGCAGTATAGAGGCACAAGTACTGAATTAATTTAGCAGTGTCTAATTAGTCAGCAACTCTAACGATGCCCGAGCATGTGGGACCCAGACTGGCCCAGCACAGCATTCCATGCCATCCCATCCCCATCCAGGGAGACTGGAGCTGCAAAGCCAAGCATTCCACAGACAGGGGGCATGGAATGACATCATCCCTCAGCTCTTCTGGCACCACTTAAAGCACAGAGTGAGTTAATGAGTAATTAATTAGTGGCTGGTCCCTCAGTCGGCAGGGGCTGTTCCCACCAGAGGGCACTCGGCCCCCACATCCCAAAATCTGCCTGGGCCCTGGAAAAGGGAAGCCGGTGTCTTCACTCAGACTTACCCCAGAATGACCATTTTATTTCATTTTTGAGCCATTCACTGCTGCTTTAGCAAACCCCCTGAACACTGAACATTTCTGTTCCACACACGGATAACCCAGGGCTTCCTCCACAGAGGGAACTGCAAGGGGATTTCGGAGCTGGAAACTGGGATCATTTTGCCAACCACGTGCAGGTAAATGCTGCTCTCTGTAGTTGTCTCCCCCTCCTCATTTGCGTCCCTCACTGGACACTGGCAGCCAAGTCCCTCCACCACAGGCTCCTGTTTTTCCAGTCAATCCTCCCTTCCCATGGAAAGGAAACTTTCCGCTGCCTTTTCCCAGGGATCCAATTAATTTTAGTCTCCTGTCCAGAGCCAGGGCTCCAGTGCTGCCCGTTCAGGGGCTGTCACAGGTCTGATTCTGACTGGGGTTAATTCTGAGCTCAAAACCAAAACCTTACACTGCTAACAGCACGCCAGGAAAACCTGAGCTAAGCTTAAAATCTGGGGTAAAACCAAATTAAAACTGAAGTGGATGATTTCAGAAAGCCCTTCCAAATGGGAATCCAAAGAGAAATGATAGAAGGGAATCAGTAATTATTACTTTCTGTAAAATGCTTTATCCTACGTGGCAGTGATGCAGTTAAAGGCAAGGAACAGTTCACTCCTAATGGTCCTGCCAGGGGAAAATAAACTGCCCTGAAGTCTGTTCTGTGACACAGAAATGCCACAAAGGTGACAAAGGGACTGGGACGGCCTCTCCTAAATAAACCTCAGATGGGCCAGAGGCTCTGGGGCTCATTTCTGAGACCTGTTACTGGAAAGGCACAGGCTGCTGAAGCCAGAGGTGATGGCAATGTTTAAAGTTCCAATTACATTCCTGGTTCCACTTCCATTTCCCACTGCACTTGGTTTAGATCCTAATACATCTGGATAGGGTAGAGAAGTAAATCATTAATCGGAGCTGCTGAAGAGTTGGCAAAGCGTGACCACAGGAGGCCGGGGCCATTCCCGGGGCCATCCCGCAGTGATCCAGCCCCGGAGCCGGATCCATCGTGCCCACCTGTGATTTTGCCGTTGGCCTCGGACGGGGGCTGCCAGTTGACGATGATGGTGCGGGGTTTGCCCTCCTTGCTCACCACGGTCACGTCCTTGGGAGGGGAGGTTGGGACTGGAACACAAAAGCCGTGTCAGGAGCTGCCCCCCGCAGCAGGAGCAGCAACCCCCAGGGCTGCTCGTGTCACGTGCAGCGCAGTCCTGCCTCGGGCTGTCCCCTTCACACTACTGCCGTAAATCCCCACCCTCCTGTAGAGATTTACTCCCCGCACTGGCCACTGCCACCCCGTGCCAGCGCCTCCTTCCCGTGTGGAACTTCCCCTTCCCAAAGCACTTGTGATCCATGACTGAGTGTCCCCGAAAACACGGACAGCTGGGGCCACTGACTTCTCACCTGGATTTCTTCAGTCATCAGAAAGATCACACAAACTTGTGAGACACATTTTATACAGGCAGGCATCTGAAATATCTCCCTATGTTCAGGTTTATGGTGGGACTGAGACCTAAAAATGCCAATTGGCCACTTCAATCCAAATCAGCGAGGTAAATCCACCAGCCATTTAGAATCCTGGAGTGGTTTGGCTTGGAGGAAAACTTGAAGCCCACCCAGTGCCACCCCTGCCATGGGCAGGGACACCTTCCACTATCCCAGGTTGCTCCAAGCCCCGTCCAACCTGGCCTTGGACACTGCCAGGGATGGGGCAGCCACAGCTTCTCTGGGGAGCAATCTCTGGGCTGGCTGTAACTGCTGATTGACTTTCTGAAGAGTGATTTGAAATCTGGAAGGAATGTGCACCACAGAACTGTCTGAAACGCAGAAATATTTGCTGAGCATCCTTTTCCCTGGGTTGTCAGAGAGCAGCACTGAGGGAAAGAAAGTAGGGCAGAGTTCTCCCTCTCCCATCAGTCTCTCCTGCTAAAAATTCGGGAAGTGGCTCAAGTTGCACCAGGAAGAAACTGCAATCTGAGACCTTCCTTGCAGTGGATTGGAACCTGCAGCTGGGCTGACCCAGAGCTGTGGCTCCAGAGGGCACTGAACATCCCTGGAATGCCACAGCCTAAATCCAGGAGGCTTCTGGTGGAGTAAATCCACCTTGGATACTTAATACAACCAGAGTAACACTGAGCTTCCGGCATTTCCAGAGCTTTAGGTACGTGACCTGTTAGAGATCAATCCATAAATCCTCTGGCATGGCCACCAGTTGTCCCTGTGTGAGGAACAGCTGGAAACCAGGGACAGCCCAAGCCCCAGAGTTATTGAACTATTGCCCCAAATACGTGAGAACAGGATTCAGAGGGAACAAAACCAGAAAATCCTGAGCAGCCACAGGAGAGCAGCAATTCACAGTCCACACGGAGCCACAATTCCCTATTTTCCTTCCAGGATCAGGTCCTACACAACACTGCTACTCAGGAGTAGCCCAAAATAATGAGCCACTGACTCAGAATTTGGCCAGCATTATAAATCACAAGATCTGTTATGAGAAAACATATTTAGACTTTTTAAAAAAAAATTTCTGTTTTAAAATTTCTTCTTGGTTCCCAAACTTTGAGGTCGTATTTGCAAATATTCCTCCCAAGCCCTTCAACCTGACACTTCTCACTGAAGGGCACCGAGACCTCCTGCATCGAGCCCAGGGGCTCTCTGAGTGTCAAATCCTCTTTAAAGAACTTTTATTTGTGCAGCTTTTACAGGCCCTGCACTCAGTGCAGAGTTATGGCTGACGACTGAACATGTGTCAGCAAAAATCCAGTGTTTTAATGTGGGCTGGGAATAGTGGGATGGGAAAGGAGCCCCAGCCCAGAGCCGGCCCCACATCACCGAACTCCCACCCAAAACTACAACGTTTTCCAAAGCAACTGAAGCTCACTGAGGGTTTGTGGCGCTTCCGAGTAAGTTCAGAGAGTTCAGAGTCCAGCCTGGGTTTGCTTTTTCTTCTGCAGAAATGACAGAATTCCTGTTATGGAATATCTGGAAGAGCTCACTAATTCTTTGCACGTTTGAATTTTTGGCTGTATTTTAATTTAACTGGAGAACTCCAGACTTACTTGGATGGGCTTTTTGTCCTGCCCAGTTCACCTAAAGAGAAACCTGAGCACAATACGCAGTAAATGTAATTGCACGAAGTTCATTTAACATTGCAGGATAAGAAGAGCTAACGAGGGGCAGGCTGGGGAGAGGCTCTGGCCCTCACAGTCACCCCCTGGGCCCAAGTTTTTCCTGGCAGCTACAAACCCTCTGTTCTGCACTGAACAGGAATTTAGGGTTTATTTGGATGTCTTAATTCCTACTGTGATTTTTTGGTCTTCATTTGCCTCATGCACCCCCTCACTCTGTAACAATTATCATCACATTTACAGCAAATTTTAATTATTATTTGCTAAAGTGTTTTCTTTGTATTTGCTGCTAATGTGCTTTTTGTGAGACTTTATTCTCTCCTGCCCATGAAGTGTGGTACATTATTCATGAGTTTTCTGTAATTTGATGTAAATTCTCCTGCAATCATCCCTCGGAATTTTCGAGTGTGTTGTTGTGTTTTAATCAGAATTTCTGACTGAACTACTCAGCCCCCCCCAGCAAGTGTTCATCAGCAGAACCATTTCGGGAACAGGGAGGTGGCACAGTTGGCTTGTTGAGGACTATGCCAGCCCTTGCAGAGCCGAGGAGTACCTAATTCAAAGGTTGTCCCGTGTGCTGTCATGCTCCAGGTGCTGGCTCTCCTGCCCTTGGTCACCATCACCGAGAACTCGTACAGGGTGTTTGGCTTCAGCCCCGTCACCAGATAGCTCAGCGTGGTGGCATTGGCAGTCTGCAAGGAAAGCCCCAGTCAGCACTTCCCACAGCCCCCACACCCCATCCCACGTGTTCCCAGCGTTTTCAGAGCCACAGTCATTAACTCCACGCGGCTGTCGTGCAAATCCATTAATCAGAAATTAACATTTATCCTGGACTAGGAATTCTGCAGTCAGCAGGAGCATTGAACAGCCATCAGTCAGAAATTTAAAAAGGCAATGCAAGGCCCAGGCCCACTGGAGATGCAGAGGTTAAATCCCTGTTTACCTGGGGGGTTCCTTCACTCATCTGCCTGGGGAAAACAAAAAGCACAGCAAGGAACAGTCCTGCTGAAATCTGGAGCTGCCTCCCAAATTCCTGCTCGAATTCCCAGTGCCTTTTTAAATGTAATAAACCATCAACTAAAGATACCCTTGTGAGACTTGCCCAGAGTGAAGCTTTACTCATATGTAGATTTTTTTCAGAAAGAATGGTTATTTAGGATCACACACAGAAACCACTCATGGCTCACAGTGGAATTTGTAACTCAGCATTTATAAATATCTGGGATTTGTTATACATGGCTGCAGCATCAACTCAATGTACTGGAGGCCCATGGAAAAAAAAGAAGGATGTATTTACAGATATGTATATTGCTTACCTGGACCTCCAGTGGTGCAAACATGGAATTAAAGAGTTGTTTTGGGGTTTGACAGGGCCATACAACAACTGGGAACAGCCACTGCCTCCAGGAACAACCGACTGCAGGTGCTTTGTTGTCAGGGGAACACCGAGGGCTCCAGCAGTAACAAGGAAACCCTGAGCTCTCCAGTACCTTTGCACCTTTCTTCTGCCACCAGGTGGAAGTTCAGGGAATGGTGATCCAAGGGATGGCTGTGATTTGTGCCCAGGCCTTTGCCTGTTCACCGTCACAGGGGTGGCCACACAACAGAACCTCATAAAGTGAATTAAAATTAAATCCT
The DNA here is from genome assembly GCA_013400975.1 of Atrichornis clamosus. Lineage (NCBI taxonomy): Eukaryota > Metazoa > Chordata > Aves > Passeriformes > Menuridae > Atrichornis > Atrichornis clamosus. The sequence continues at coordinate 102,582 of WBMZ01012377.1, forward strand.
CTCCTGGCTCTAAAGCCTTCCTTGATCCACACTCAGTGCAGTTCTGGAGTAGGTGGGATTGTGGCCGAGTGCTTTGGCACAGTGGGAAGGGGCACAGCTCCCTGGGAAGGGAGGGGAGACAAGCCCAAGGAAGGAATCTTTCCCTCCCACCTGGCACTAGGAGCTGCCTTACCCCCAGAACCTCTTCCTCTCGGGGATGCCTGTGGGAATTCCCAGCAGCATTTAAGCATTCCAGTGTCTGTAGTGCCTGATGGGGCAGTCGGCTCCTTTCACAGGTGAAAGCCCTGGTTTCCATCTCTGGCTTTGAATCCTGGGATCTTTTAGTCTCCCTGTGCATCCCACTGAGTGCAAATGACACATCAGAGCTGCCTTGGAGTGTCACTCTGCTGCTTTCCCCATTTTTAACACCACTTTACCAATTTAGGATCCCAGCCCATCCCATGGTACCCTGCTCACCTGCCAGAAATAAACTCCATAAATATTACCCTGAACAACTGATTTCCCTTTTCTGCAGTCCCAAAAGATCCAAGAGAAGGTTTAACATTTCCAGCTATGCCTGAGAGCTCCCTATGGATCCCAGGTACAACCCCAAGCACCAACAACGGGGCTTTGGAAAGCTGCTCCATGTTTGTGCAGAGACACAGCTCACAGCTGGATCCCAGCTTCCCTGGCTCTACAGGCTCCAGACTGGCACAATCCTGTACAAACTGAGGAAAAGCAGGCTCCTCAGGTGGAACCACTCGTGCCGGGAGCACACAGCCTCTTCCTCAGGGCTTTGTGTGGGGTAGGAACGGGGCAAAGACAGAAATCCTCCATGAATGGTCTCAACACCCAGTTGATGGATGAGAGGGATGGAGACACCCCTGTGCTGAGCAGATGCAGCTCTGGATCCTGGAGAAGGGACACAGGGATGCTCCGATGCCCCTGGACGGAGCAGGGGCCCGGACAAGCACTGTACTCCCTGTAGTAAAGTTACCACAGCCTGACAGACCCAGCACCTCATGGGGAGGGGTTCTGACCTCCCTAAAAATAGCCAACAGAGCAGGAGACTGCTTCCCACGGAAACAAGGGAAGAAAAGCAGGATGTGGGTTCTCCAGACATCACGGGTTACATGTGACCAGAGCAAATTCCTCCAACTTCTGTCCTTCAGGCAAATGCTCTCTACAGTGAATCATTTTGACTATATTCCATCATTACATATTGGTTTTGGTCACAGTACAACTTGTTGCCCACTGGCCATCAGCAACAGGAGCAGCTGGAATATTTCATTTACTATTTTATTCCATTTTCTATTTTATTTCATTCTTTCTAGCAATTAGCTAATGAAACTGCAGCTTTATTTAAACCACTCCTAAGACATCCTCTGCACATGGCTCAGGAATGTGGGCTCAGAAGTAATTTGCCTTTAGAGGAGGAATACACACATATTTACATCTTTTCATTTCAATTAAAAAAAAAATCTGGATTATAACAAGATGGCTCTGCAGGAGCATAAAGGGAGCTCCACTGGCTGGGTATTTTAACAACCAGTTCCTCTGAGTCTCATTGCAAATGTGAAATTTGCAGTCACAGCAGCTTTGAGCCCTTCAGGTAACTCTGAAAATTAATAAGAAAATCCAAGCAACCACCAAACCAAACCCCAAATCCAGTCTCCAAATGAGAACAGATGAAAACAGAGGGAGGCAGGGATATCACAAAGTTATTGTTGTGTATTTTGCATCCAGTCAGTTCCCAGAGGAAAGGTTCACCATCAACTTTGCATGAACTGAACAGGTTGTCAGAGAAACTGAAAGCCATGGGGGTAAATCTGCTTTCCCTGTGTGATTCACCCCAGCCACACACACCTTGGACTTGGCCTCTCCAGAGGTGAGCCCATACCTCCCGCTCCCAGGGATTGTGGCAGTGGGAAGCATCAATGTGTCCACGGAGCAGAACTCCGGAAGAGCCTGTTCCTCCCTCAACCAGCTCTTCCATCCACTCCCACACCTTGGATCCAGCTCTTTCCCACTGGACCTGGAGGAATCCTGTCCCTCCAAGACCCCGAGCTCATCCCAGCAGTGTTCCCAGAGCCGTGCCTTCCCCCGAGTGGATGCGGAGGAATCCTGTCCCTCCAAGACCCCGAGCTCATCCCAGCAGTGTTCCCAGAGCTGCCCCTTCCCCCGAGGGCAGCGGGAAGCTCCCGTGGGAGCAGTACCTTGTACTTGGTGTTGGCAGGGATGTTGGTTTTCCAGCGGACGGTGTAGAACCGCGCGTCCGTGATCTTCTGGTTCTTGGGCAGGGAGTTGTCTGCCCAAGTGATCCGGATGGTGTCATGGCTCAGGATGGAAGCCTGAACTCCCACCGGGGGCATCATGGGAGACGGATCTGGCACTGGAGTGTACGGAGCATTAATAACAAACAAATCAACCTCGGAAGTGTCTGGGGAATCCATGGGGACAAGGCCGTGTTTTATAATTAAAAAGGGAGAGGGTGGCATTTTAATGTCAACCAAAACAAAAAAGGGGGGATGCAGGGAAGTGCAATGAGATGGAAGGTGAGGAATGGAGAAAAAGAGAGAAAAGCCAGAGTTAATAGGTGACATTAGACTGGGCAATAACATCACCCTCGCACCGTCCTCCCTCCTCCAGACAGTAAGACAACACATCCATGCTGGCACACCCCGAACTGGTGCCCAGGGCACTCAGCCAAGGGCTGGGAACCCCAAACATTCCATCATTGTAACTTCATTTGCTTGGAGAGTCCACTGAGTCCTCTCCCAGAAAACAATGAGGAGGACACAGAGCTGGAGCTCTGGATGGAAAAATTCCAAACACACAGGGACCTCCCAAAAGGCACCTTCTGAAGGATCTTACAGACAAGTTCCAAGTACCAGACAAACTTGCAGTAACTGTGAAACTGCAAATGCAGCACCCTGTGGAAAATCTCCAAGGATTCCTGCTGGTCAGGACCAACCCCAAGTGCTGCACCTCCACCAAAGTCCTGGTGGTGTCACCAGGCCACGAGGGAGCCCAGCGAGCCATGCATGGCAAGAGCTCACCTGCAAATCCCTCTGCTTAAACTCTTTTCTTTATGGACTACAAGACCAAAACAGAAACTGCCCAGAGCTTGCTTAGTGTGAGCTACAAGAGAGGGAGACTTGCACAAAGCAAACACAGGCATCAATGCAATTGCAGAAGACCAGAAAAGTGCTGTGTTTGTCCACAAACCCCCAGCCCAGGGCCTTCAGAACGGCACCCCCACGACCTGTGCTCAGCACTGGTAACGTTTGGAACAAGAACATCCTTCAGCAGTTGAGGGGCGAGCTCTGAATTTGCAAATGAGCACAATTTGGGTGGTTTATTGGGAAGGGGCAGGGCCAAGCAGTGCCAGGGAAGGGGAGCACGGGATGCACTGACAGCCAGGAGCCTCCATCAGCCCCAGCCCAGGCCAGCTGCTGGGCAGGACTCACCCGAGTGGGGCCGGGTCACGGCGCTCTCGTACAGGGGGATCCCTTCCCCCACGTTGTTGAAGGCCTTCAGGGTGATCACATAGTGGGAGCTTGGGTCTGAAAGGGGAAAAGAAATCAGCATCCACGAATCCTGTGTTCTGCTTCTCCAAACCCTCTTTGCTCGGTATTGTAATTTTTAACTGGAATCTGTGAAGTAACTAGATTTGAACTGAGAAAGTCTCCATACAGACCTTCTGTATGTGGTTATAGAATCTGGTCTGGGTTGGAAGGGACCTTAAAGTGCATCTCATTCCACCCCCTGCCATGGGCAGGGACACCACAGCTCAAGTCTATAGTCCCAGCCAATCTACCTTAAGCACAGCCAAATTAGGAGTGAGAAAAACAATTTGAAACGAACATTTTAAATTGCTCTGCTACAAAACGACTCAAGCCCCCAATCTGAGCAATTCCCAGTATTGCTGCTTCTCTCACTTCCAGACTGTTTCACTATGTTCCCCCCACCACAGAGAATTCTGTGAGGGGTGAATCTTTATGTTCCTTTTGAAGGAGCTGCCAGGGAACGCGGGTGCCATTCCAGTTCCTGTTTGTCCCGCAGCTCCACCGGAGCGTGGGGCACTGCAGCTCCCCTGGCAGCTGTCGCAGGGAGCGCTGAGGGAGGGGAAGGGGCCCAGGAGCAGACCCCTGCACTCACCCAGGTTCTCAATGGTGTAGTATCGCTGTTTGTAGTCCACCTTGATGGTCTGGGCGTGGGGGCTGCCGATGCCGTAGCCGATGGCGTAGCCCCTGACCACCACGTCCTGGTTCTCGGGCGGGGTCCAGCTCACCACGATGCTGGTGACCAGGGGCCGCACGTGCAGCGAGCTGGGCACCTCAGGGACACGGGTCTCTGCCAGGGAAAGGGGGGATTGCCAGGCAGTCACGTGCAGAACGTGAGGGAGGAAGGTCAAAGGAAGCACGAGCATGTCTGGAGTGCAGGAGAGGGCAAAGAGCTCCAGCAGCAGAGTATTCACACAGTTTGGACACTACTACATTCCAACAGATCCTCCCTTCAAAAGGAAGGACAGCTGTAGTGAAGCTCAGGGGTTTGGGGTGGCTTTTGTCTAAGATCTGCTGAGGCTTTCTGGATGGTGGTGCATGTCCTCACCAGTTTTATCCCATCCTTCCCCTCCACAAAGCCATCTGCTTTCAATTCCATCATGCTCCCCTTACTTGTGGGTATTAAAATAATTGTATTGAAAATTCTCATCAGGAAAGAAAGGTTTCTGAGCTGGTTGTAGCATTAAACAGGATATTCCAAAGCTCTAAGAACTGCACTGCAAAGGGTTCTCCTCCCCTGTCACTGCCTAAATCCTTGGATTCCCATAATTCACAAAATGTAAGCAGGAACTACACAGCCATACTAAAAGTTCAAAAAATACAGAGTCCATATTAACTGTTCAAACCATAGCTCCAAAAGCAACACAAATTTCATCCCATCCCATGGAGACATGGGATGTGGATCCCTAACACCAGAAGACTTCCACAACGTGCCACTGTAAGCTCCTAATACTTTTCCTAAGAGGCTTTTCTCCACTGTTGACTCAGACCTAAAAGCAATCTCTCAGCTGTCCCTGCAGTGTCCACAGCTTTGGGTTCACTTCTCAAACGTGAAATAAACCCTTCTGCGGGGTGCCTGTGGATTAGGAATAATTCTGTGTAATGGCAAACTGAGCTCCCCTCTCCAAAATGGAATCAAGGACTTGTGCTTCCTGCAGGGATTTCATTTTAATGAAACATGCTGCATTTCTCTGAAAACATTCCATAAAGCACCACAACGGGATTATTTGGATCACAGCTCAGCACTGGCCCCCAGCCCGGGGAGCTCCTGGGCTCCTGCTGACACAGCCCAGCAATTAAAGTTCCCAGCTATGAAACACAGCAAAGCTCCAACTGCAACACGAGGTGACATTTTTACCTGCACTGGGGACAAACTTTGTACAAGTGCTCAACACCTCCTGCTCGGCACTCCTGGGGGGACCTGCCCGACTCCAGCACGGAACTGTAACACTCCAGCCCCCCTCCACATTCATGGGGCTGTCATGGGAATGATTTTCTATTTAAACTCAAAAAGAAATTATGCCTCGTGTCTACTGAACCCAAGAAATGCAAGATTAGCTGTAAATGTATTTGCATGGTGTTAAAACTATCCACATCAGCTTTCTAAAGAAAGAAACCCAAAAAACACAGTGTGCACATACAGAAAGCTCTCACAGGTGTGTACAGAATTATATCAATATCATGTGATGTTGTCTTAACTCTCCATTTTTATTACTTTATTCAATGGAAAGAATGTGCAGAAAGAAACCAGATTTTCTGCAACATTCCGAGGTGAGAAGATTTAAATTACAAAATCAACAGAGAAGGAAAAGATTCTTTTCTTCTTCCTCCTCTGCCCTATTTAAATTTAAATTTAATCGTGGTGCTATCCTCTGGCAAAGTGTTGTTAATTCCAATTCAGAGACACTTCCATTACCCTGTGAAGTTCTTGTTGACAGAGCTCTGCTCCACATGGGGACCTCGTGGCTCCTCGAAGCTCCAGGGTTGTGTCACATCACTCAGGGAAAGACAGACACACGGACCAAGGAATTTCAGCACCTCCAGCCCTGACCTGCTCTGCTCACATGGAGAAGGAGCAGCAGGAGGACCAGGATTAAGCTGAGCGTCGGCTGTGCAGAGGCACAGACGTGAGCGGCGCTTCCCAGGCTTTCCCAGCCGGCTGCCGAAGGATCTTCCAACAGCAGAGAGCAAATATTGACACGCTTTTATTACTTCACCTTCCAGCTGCCAGGATTGCTGAGCCTGCTCTGGTACAGCACGTGAACCCATGCATTTGGTGGCACAGACTCTCTGTTCCATCCGAAAATGAGGACAACCCTTTGCAGCACATGCAAAGAGCTCTGGAATATCCTATTTCATGTCCAAGGAACTCAGGAACCTCTCTGCCATCAGCAGAATTTTCTATATCATTATTCTAATACCCACAATTTCAATATAATTATTTAATACCCACAAAAGAATTCCTGATAGGAGACATGCACCAGATTAATCCATCACTATGGAAAATACAATGAATCCCCCTTTTCTCCTGTGCAAAATAAGTTACTGTGGTCAAAGAAAGCACAGCACCAACGCGGGGGTAACTCTGCAAAGGGCTGTGGCTGAGAACGTTTGCCATGCTTTCTTTCCTACTTCCCACGATTTCCTTCCTGCTGTGACACCTCACTGTCATTATAAATGAGCAGAAAACACCCGGTGCCGACAGACAGCACTAGGAAGTAGTTCAGCAGTTCAATCTCAAGCCGTTTCACTGACTTGGCAAGAACTTTCTGTCGGAACAGAAAGGAATGTCAGCCATCACAAGCAGACCCCACGAGGAGAAGGGCAGTGGCAGCCCCAGCCCCGTGTCCGAGCCCTGCCCGTGCCTCCCGGGGCTCTCTCACCGTCCAGGTCGCTCTCGAAGGTCTCGGCTGACACCCAGTCGGTGGCGGGGCCGGTGCCGTTCACGGTCAGAGCAGCCACCCTGAAGCTGTACTCGGTGCCTCGCTCCAGCCCTGCGGGACGGGAACGTCAGCACGGGAATTCCCGCATTTCCCTGCTTACATCCCGGGATCAGCGATGCGAACCAGCCTTTCACCCCCGCGGCCACCAGGGTGTGACCGAGGTCGGGGCTGGAAGGGGCCGGGAGGTGCTGCGTGCAGCCAGCTTTAACTTATGGCATTAATTAGTTCAATTAATTCGTTTTAAGGACAGAAACACCTCCACCTTCACTAAAACTGTGGCAGAGGCAGCAGGTGAGCAAACACGCACTTGTTTAATGTAAGAGCCTATACTGAAAAATCAAAGCAGTGTGAAAAGGCACCCAAAATTTGATATATGGAACCTCTCAAACAGGTTTTGTTGCTGGCAAAAATATACTGGAATTACAAGAACATCTCAATTCTATGAGAAAATAAGTCATAGCTGGAGTTTCTGAGAAAAAATCAGGGTATCCTGTTAGAAATCCTTCTAGAATGTCCTGATTTCTTCTCTTCTGACCAAACGTTCGTTTACAGAGATTTTAAACACGAACACAACACAACACACTGTTGCTCCTGTTCTTACACATTGCCCATTCCTGTTGAACAGAAATGTAGCAACACACGACTTACAGTAAGTGAGTGACTAGACTGGATTTGGAAGTGTACAAAAGGATAAATTACATTCACTAGAACATCCCACAGACACGAGGTGGGACATTCCAGGGATGCCCGAGGTCAGCCATTCCAAGGGCTCGGAGCTGGGTCCACCTGCCCAGGTGACTGTGGCAACCCAGCCCAGCCCCTGCTCCTCCACACCTCCATCCCTGGCACTGGGGACACCAGGAGCTCAGGGTCACCTTCTCCAGTGCTTTTATAAACATTTGGTAAGGAATCATCCAGCCCACGTCACAAATCCATGGCCAAATCAGGGGCAGAGAGAACAGCTCACCAGAGCCCAGTCACCACTGACAGCCCACGAACACTCCCTTGGGAGCCTCCCTCTGTCTCGCCAGGCAGGAACCCAGGGGAATCCTGCCCCCAGCCCACCAAACACGCCCAGGCAGCCCTGGAGAGGAGCAGTCCTGGCTCACCCTCGATGAGCTGGAAGAGCTGGGTGCCCCCCACGCTCTCCGTGACGTCGCTCTTGCGCGAAACCTTCCGGTAGCGGATTTTGTATCCCGTGATTTGCCCGCTGTGGGTCCCGGCAGGAGGGGGCTGCCACTGCAGCAGGATGCTCTGGGGAAGGCAGCACAGGAAGGGATTGGGAAAAAAGTCTTTAGGAAAGGCTTTAAAAAGAAAATCTCCCTCACAATCCCAAAGGCAGAATGGCCAAATACTTGATTTTCTCTCCTCGAGTGCCCCTGACACCACAAAAGTGTGTCTGTGTGTGCAAACAACATGAGCAGGAATTGCAGCTCTGCTCTTTCAGGCTTTTGGGCCTCATCAAACCCTTTCACCATTAGCACTGTCACTGTTTAATTGCATCCCAGCATGGCCAGCCCACAGCTGGACTGGGGTTCCCAATGCTCCAAGCCCCACATTCAGATATTTTCACACACAAAGAACTCAAAAGCTGCACGGGAGAAAAAAAGACCCAAAGCAGCTGCAAAATGTGGCCAATCTAAAATCCACCAGCCTTTTATCCACCCATTGCCAACAGGAAATTCTCCCATCTTACCTTGGAATTCCGTACCTCCAGCGTTAGATTCTGTGGTGGAGCACTGGGGACTGGAAACATTAAAGGAATTACAACTCCAAAACTCTCAAATATTGTATTTCCACACCCACCTACTCTCTGCTCTCATTTGCTTGGAGTACAAACCACTCTGGCTTAAGACACCATGTAAAGGAACTACCAGTACTCCCACAGGTATCCACTGACACAGCGACTGGCTGGGGAGGGTTCTGTATTTGCATCGTGAAGAACAAACTCTTTATTCAGGTCTTTACTTATCACACCTATCTAAATAAAACATGTTTTGTGTTTAAAAGTACTTCTCAAACTCTCAGAGAAGACATCCCATCCAGCACCTTCCCAAGGCCAATCTTTACTTAACACTGCTTGATCCTTTTAAAATTCTGGCTGCGGTTTTTGTTATCCTGATTTTCTGTACCAGGAAAACCTGAGAGTCACCACGTCCCTGGGACACTGAGGTGAAGAGCACCACAAAGACAGTGGCTGCCTCTCAACTCCCACTCTTTGCTGGTTCTTTACTCCTGGTCATGGCAGATGAAAAGGGAGCAGAAGACAGACCCTGGGAGCAGGGAAATCTGTGTTTCATCACAGCAATTGTTCTCTCCTGGCAGGAAGGGGAGGCTCCAGAGGAGCACGAGGATGGGGAAGGAGCAGAGGAATAAAGAGGGATGAGGACTGTTCCAGCCTGCAGAATTCATTATCCAAATAACTCTCCCCAGCCACAGCAACACCCCAGAGAACCCCTCGAGTGCATGAAGTGCAGGAAGAGGGGAAGGCACTGGGGAGGGGCTGAACAACCCCCCTCACCCACCACCCAGGGCAGAAATGGAGGGCAGCAGCATTTGCTTTTCCTTCCCTTGTCAACCAAATCGAGCCTGATATCCCCAGCCTGGGGGTTAAGTGCTACAGGCACAGCTGAGAGGAGGAGGTGACACAAAGCCGAGCTGTCCTTGCTCATCCCATCCCACCCCTGCCATGGGCAGGGACGCCTCCCACTATCCCAGGCTGCTCCAAGCCCCGTCCAACCTGGCCTTGGACTCTTCCAGGGATGGGGCGGCCACAGCTTCTCTGGACAACCTGTGCCAGGGCCTCCCCACCCTCACAAGGAAAACCAGGGAATTCCTATGGAAAGGCATCTCCTAGTGTGGGACAGCACATGGAAAGCAGCCAGGCAGGAGCACCAGGACAGGCTGATGGCTCAGAGGCTGGGAGGGAAGTGCCTTGGTCAGGCTGCGATGCTCAGATTCCATTCCCTGCTGTAATCCCTGATCAGGAATTCCACGAGAGGAGGAGAAATCCTCAGGAGCAGCACGTAAACCTGGGTTCAAGTGGTAATACCTGCAGAGTTATCCCAGCAACAAGGCACCGTAGCAGATTAGGAGCAAAAACCTACATAAAAATGCAGATGCTTGTTAAATCAGGGCTAAAGGAAGCTTAGGGACAAATCCCTGCAGGGAACATGGAGATGGCTCCTGGACACCACAACAGGAAAACACAGGAAGAAAATGAGCATCATTTCAGAAAGATTTGAGAGCTTGCAGGGGTATGAGACTGTACGAAGCAAGATGACATCCTTCAGAGAGCTTCAGAAAAGAAGTATCTATAGGGTAAATGTGAAAGTGTCAGTTGGAGAAGAGCAAACTCCAGGAAAACTTGAAAATGACATTATAATTAATGACAAATTCTTCAAACAACAGAAGCTGGAAGCCCTTTAGAAAAATCAGAGTAAATGGTCAGGGTAGGGCAGAAAAAGACAAAATAAGGCCACACAAGTCTCTCTTTGTGTTCATAGTGAGGGGAAGGGAATGGAGAGGTTTCCAGGACAACCTTCCAAAGGATTCCCATGGTCTCTCCCACTGAAAAGCATATAAGGGATCATGGAAGAGTCAGATGTAGGGAACAGCAGTGTCTTGCCAGGGTTACGCGTTATCCATCCAGGATTTCTCCAGGAACTGAGAAGGGAACAGCTGCATGACTTCTGTAACCTCTCCCAGTTGATCTCCATCCTGGGAGGTGGCAAATGTGGTGCCAGCATTAAAATGGGACCACTCAAACTCCAGGGGCTGGGTGGGAAACTTCTGTGGGGCAAATCAACTGAAGCAACAAAAAAGCATGGAACTGAGAGAGCAGGAGCTGTAACAGGAGCAGTAACAGGGATTTCTCCCTTTTCCAAGGGGAATCCCTTCAATTTTAAGCCATGGGGCCATGAGGGGATGGGAGGGGAGTGCTCACCAGAGCAAAGGGCTGGTTAAAAAAAGGCCAGAGCAGGTAGGAAGGTACATGGGGGAGATGCACTGGGGAGATCCCAAGGTTTGATCCTGTGAAAAAGAACTGCACAAAGACCTCGGGATGTTTCCTCTCAGTGCTCAGAAGGAGCCAAAAAAGAGCCAAAAAAGCCACTCAAATGCAAGTAATGCCTCACTTGTACCTTTGATACCATTTTAGTGCTCTCTACCTGCATTTTTAAACCAAAAGAGAAAAGGAACCTGGAAAAAAGTTCAGAAAAGGGCACTGGAGCTTGAAACAGCTTCACAGGAGTAATGGGAAACCACTCCTGTGACTTGGGAATCTGGGAAATGGATGAACCAGGGAGACCACAGCAAAGGTCCACAGAATGAGGAGTGGGACAGAGGAGTAATCAGGGGACAATCATTATTCCCTCTCTCAGGAGCACAGCCCCAGGCAACACGTGACACCAACACAGAGCAGGGTCAGAATAGATAGAAAGGGGGGATAGTTCTGTAGGAATTTCCCTCTGGAATCTTTGTCCACTTGTGGATAAAAGCTGGCATGGGTTCAAGAAGATGCTGACAGGGTTTCATGGAAGAGAAACTGAACCAGCAAATTCACAGAAACCACTGCAGAGTCAGGAAGTGCCCCAGAAATCAGCTTGGACCCAGAGAGAAACTGGGACAATACTCCTCTCTGCGCACTCCTGGGGAGAGGATTCCAGGTTCTGCTCCCTTTCCATCTGAGTGTTCTTATATTTTTTATATATATATATATAAGTTAACATTAACTCTGATCACTCTGCAGTTGCTCACAGCACCTCTTCATTTGCCTTATAAAAAGTACTGGCACCACATTCTGCTCCCACCTCTCTATGCAGTGGATTTAATAACAGCTGTGCTGCAGTGCAAACACAGCAACACAACTAAAATAAAACCACTGCGGAAACAAGAGCCTGCCCATAGGTAAAAACACTGGAGAACCTAAAAAATAATGTGGAGTTGCTGCCTTCAGTACATTTGTTTTTCTGTCTGCACTCCATGTAGGCTCAATAATGCATGAAACAAACGGCTGATGCTGGAATGAAGGACCCCCTTGTTCCGGAATCACAATCCCAGAACTTCTGCAGATGGAGTAATTTTCCTCCACCCCATTTTGCAAGGCCTCAGGGGGGATCTTGACCACGAACAGCCACACGCAACAACGAGCAAAGCCCACAGAAGTCTGGTTAAAGACTCCCTGGTCAGAAATTCCAGGCAGTTCCCGCAGAGAGCCCCAGATTCCCGTGGGGGGAGCGGCGTTACCGTCGGACAGCGTGCGCACCACGACGTCGTGGGTGGAGACGCCGGGGCCGTGCTTGTTGTAGGCCACCACACGGAAGCTGTACTCGGTGAACTTCTTCAGCCCTGTGACAGTGTGGGACAGGCCCCCCACGTCCACATCCTGCACACACAAACACCCCCGCTCAGCCCAGGGCCAGTGCGGCACAGGCCCCCACGGCCTGCGCACACAAACACCCCAGCGCAGCCCAGGGACAGTGTGGGCCAGGCCCCCACGTCCTGCACCCACAAACACCCCAGCTCAGCCCAGGGACAGTGGGGGACAGGCCCCCATGTCCTGCACACACAAACACCCCAGCTCAGCCCAGGGACAGTGGGGGACAGGCCCCCTCGTCCATCACACCCTACCTCCCCAGCTCAGCCTCTGGACAGTGTGGGACAGGCCCCCACGTCCTGCACACACAACCACCCCACCTCAGCCCAGGGACAGTGTGGGACAGGCTCCCACGTCCTGCACACACAAACGCGTCAGCTCCGGCCCGGGACAGTGTGGGACAGGCCCCCACGTCCTGCACACACAACCACCCCACCTCAGCCCAGGGACAGTGTGGGACAGGCCCCCACGTCCTGCACACACAAACGCTCCAGGTCAGCCCAGCCCATCTCTGCAGTGCTCCCAATGCTGACAGAATTCCCACACAGCTCCAGGCCCAAGGCAGGAGCAACACCTTGGTGCAGATCAAACTGCACAGCCAGGGCTTGTGAGGATGCCAACTGTGAGTCTCCAGGAGAAAATTCTCCCTATCCTATTTAAATCTAACAGGGACACTGGTCCTGTGCATGAAAAGGGACCCGGAAACTCACAAACCCCATAATAATATATATCACCATAATTCAAATAGTGGGATGCAGAAGTAGAAAAGGAAATAGTTTATTTAAAAACTGATGTAAAAGAATATTTAAAAGCTAAGAAAAATATTCTTCCCTTTGCTTTTGAAAGCTGGAATCGTATTGATATGCAATCAGATGGGAATGTGGCTGTGATGACTGGGCTTAATCCTCATTATTCCCAGGTGGCAGCCCACACTTCTACAGAACACACTGAATGCTTCAGTGGAATTCTAAGAAAATTTAATCAATTAGACACTCAGCAGCATCATCAAAATATCAATCACTGGGTCCAAGAACTCAAGAAAGTTCGGATTAGGGACCATGCCAAAATCAGCAATTAGGCTGAATTACTAAAACCCAGCCTAGAAGTCTGTGCAGCATCTTTTGTATCATCTGGAGAGAGCTGCCAATGATGACATGGCTGTTCTTGGCCTTCTCCTCCCGTGACACGATGGAATTCCCCAAAAGCTACTTGATGCTGCTGAATATCAAAACAGGGCATCACTAAATAACGGGTTTCATTCCCAGACACATCCATTCCATGCTGGAATTTTGAATTTAAATATTTCCCCGTCCTTCAGGCTAAAGGATTCAGTGTGTGAGAACAGCAAACCCTTCCCAAGGTGGCAGAAGCACAGCAGAGGCTGCTGTGGGCGTGCCAGGCCCGTACCTGCTCCGTGTGCTGCCCCTTCTCCACGTAGTAGAGTTTGTAGTTCTGGATGTCCCCGTTCCCCGAGAGCGGCGTCTCCCAGGTGACGGTGACCGAGGTGGGGGAGCCGGAGAATGCGCGGATGTTGGGAGCGGGGCCGGGCAGCTGGACTGCAACACAAGGGTGGAATTCTGCTACCCCCCAGCCTGGCCCGCCCACCCTGCCAGCCAGCACCTCCAGGGAACAGCGGGGATTTCTCCCATTGTGGCATTTCACCAGGATTCACTGCGGGGTGGAAAGGCGGGGCCAAATTTCCAAAGGAGATCCTGCTCCCTGGGCCACAGCCCTTTTTTCTGGAATGACCCTAACAAGTGACTTGGCATCTGCTTAAAGTTTTCCCTCTTTCAATTAATGAGGCATTTGCTTAAAGTTTTCCCTCTTTCAATTAATGACAATTCAAAAGTATTCCTTTTGAACAGTTTTAGGGAATTTAGCAAGGAATGTCCTATCAGTTCTTAATGGTGACAATAAATCACACAAACCCATCAACCTGGAAAATCTTTTGAAACTGTGGTCTGCAAGTGCAACTTTTAAAGAGGATCAGCTTCTGGGAAAGGTCATGAATGGGCAAAATGGAAAATAAAATCAAACCCAGTCTCAGAGTGAGGAAAACTCCAGGAGTATCCCAGCTCACCCTCGGGCTGCGTTGCCACCTTGAGCGGTGCCGAGCTCTCCCCGGGGCCGTGCCTGTTCTGGGCCACGACCCGGAACACATAAACTGTCTCTGGCATCAGGTTCTGCACCATCACTTGGGTCTCTCCAGGACGGCTCGTGTTTTCCACACGTTCCCTTTAGGAAACAGAAGGGTTGGGCACACAGACAAGCACTGGTTAGCAAGAGGGGTTTGCAGGGGGTAACAAGGAGTAGTTGCTACTACGGCGTGTCCCATCTGAATGTCCCCGGTGTGTAAAGGATGAGCTGATTTACACCGTGCTCCCTGCACCACACAACAACAACGTGCCACAATTGCTGCTGACAAACTGCTCCGAGTTTTGCAACTTCCCTTTGCAAAAAACCCAAACACCCTGAAGTAACAGAATAAATCCCACTTGCCACCACCAAACTCTGAGTAGTTTCTTTGTTATTCCTGTGACAGCAAGTGATAACTCACGGTGACAGTTTATCCTACAACGCAGAAGCCAGGAGAGAAACTATTTCAGCAGCACACACCGTCTGGTGAGATTTAGGGCATTCCTGTTAATATTGCGGGGCTGCTTTGGGGGCATTTTTCAAAGGAGTTTTAACGTGTTCTTCTACCTCCAGACCTCCCTCGGCTCCCCGCTGGTGTTGGGATTTGTTTGGAATAGCCAGGGCACGGCCGTGGCACTGACACTGGAGGCGAAGTGGCTCTGTTGGACCCGAGCGGAGATTCCAACCTCCAGGAATGCGTGGAGACAGATCCAGGCTACCAGAGCCCCACCATCCCAGAAACTCAATCTGTTCTTATCAAGGATTGAGGGGCAGATTAGAAGATGAATCATTAACTAAGGGCAGCCTTTATTTCCAAGACACTGCCGTGCACCTGAGCTTGCTCAGAGCTGCACCTGGGTCCCACCGTCCGTCCGTCCTTCCCTGGGAAGGAGCTCCCCACTCCCTGTGAATGCCAACAACTACAAAAGGAGAAATCAGAAACCTCCCCCTGAGCAAACCCAGGGGAATTGGCTGCTCTGAGCACCATCCTGCCCCTCTGGGCTCTGTGTGGCTCTGCAGCAGGGACAGGCAGGGACGGGCTGGTCTCAATCCCACTGATTCCTATTACAGCAGAAATCCCAACAGAACCATTCCACTCTCCCCTTCCTCCCTTCCAGCCACTCTGTTCTGCTTTCTGTCAGGGAAATACGATGCCAAACGCCCCATTTTTAATTTATTTCTTTTTACATTCACCGGTGTGGTTGATTTAGCATAACTTGGCTGAGAACATTTTGAAATCCCTGCTGGTTTCTGCACTGTTGCACTGTATCTGTAGAGAGGGGAACAATGCACTCACTGTAACTAAACACCTATTTACACACATTTTCTAGAATGTTCCCCTTCATGAAGCTCAGCTGAAACAGCACTGCATGAACAGCTTAATTTATTTCAGCTTTTTATTAATTTTCATTGCTAATTTTTCCACTTCTAGCAAAACGTTTTCTTGAAAACACATTTCCAAATGGAGTTTCCTTTAAGACATGCCATAGCTACGAGGATGGATCTGCAAGCCCAGACTGAGTGCCAATGGATTCACAGCTGTGGAATAACATCCAGCTCCCATTAACATGCAAAATATTGCATTTTCTGCCTCAGGTGTAAGTGCCCTCCCTGATTTTATCTAGGAAAAAATGGTAATCAGCAAACCAAGGTTATTACTTAAAATTAGAACAAAAAAATCAGAATTGTTTTACTGGGAAGGCAACATTTACCAAAAATAAATAGACACATCACAGTATTGCAATTTTCAGTAATAACCAGGAATGTGGCTTCACAACAGTATGGTAAAAACAGGGAGAGATTAATCTAATTAAGTGCTGCGTGAATCTCTGCTTTATGGCCTTTCCTGGGGAGCCGGGAGCACCTTTTCCAACGTGCTCAGGTTGGGATAACAGGCACCAAGCAGATGGGCCCCAGGAATAACTGTGTTACCCTGCAGATCTTTATGGCTGCTCCATCATTCCACTCTAATCCCCAATTAAAGAGCTTTGGAAACTCCACTTAAGGCTCACAGTCACTCTCAAGCACCCCAGGGAAGAGCCTTCGGTGCAACCCCCCGAGTTTGGCTGGGAATGCCGAGGCTGAAGCTGCCCTCCTATCAAAAAGCCGCCTCTGGGGAGTTATCAGGAAGGGGATGCTGTGTGCCAGCCGTGGGGGCTGGCAGGGAGCTCACACACACTGTGCCAGTGTGCTTACACACAGTCCAGCTCCACTTGCTGTGTCTGGAGCACCCTGCGCTGAACCGGGAATTCAGGAGCGTGTGAATATCTCACATGGGTCAGTTACCACCTCACACCACCAACGTGCTGCTATTTCTTTAATTTTTGTCCAAATCTTGAAGTCTGGAGTTCTTCTGCTTGAGTGCCTGTCTGAGGTTCCCGAGAATTAAACCTCCTTCCAGCACTTCTGAATTTCCGCACCTGTTCCAGGAGAACTGCCTTGGGTGTGGGATAAACACCTGACATGAGGATGAAATAACCCCACAGCTGCATGAGACAGTGACTTCCACCTGATCAGATTCCCTGAGTTTTTCAGGAGGTGTGCCAGGAAAGCCCCGGGACACCCCTTCATTCCCACCTCTCCGCCTCCAGGGGAGCCTCTCTGAGGTCACCAGAGAGGTGGGACAAGCCACGGGCTGGTGACACTGCAGGTCCTGAAGCACAAACACGTCCCCTCCACAGCTACTTCCACACTTGGAAATGCTCCTCTTGAATCCCAGACCGGGCTGGGCTGGAAGGGAAATTAGAGGTGATCCAGACCCACCCCCTGCCATGGGCAGGGACACCTTCCACTAGACCAGGTTGCTCCAAGCCCCAGTCTGACCTGGAATACCTTAGATATTCCCAAAATAAGGGAGAAGCAGAAAAACAACATTTGTGAGGCAAAGAAAATGGTACTAATTGCCTCAATTAACTGCCATGAGGCTGGACAAGACGTCCATCCACAGAATTAAGGGAGAGCAAGAATTCCCCACCAGTGTGTTTTCTGTTTCAAACGACTCCGGTACCTTTGAGTGTCACACTCTCATCCACAAGGAGACAGATCATTTTCCCTTGAGTCATGAATCCGATAAGCTGATCAAGAGCCCCAGGAGCCCGTTTCCCACGTCAGTACCTGTTGATGCCCTCCTTGGTGTAGAAGATGGAGTAGGTGAGGTTGTCTCCCTGCGGGTCGGACGCCGGCGGCCGCCACGTGAGCCGGATGAAGCGAGTGGACACCAGGGTGGCCACGACGTCCCGCGGGGCTGAGGGCAGCGGTCCCGCTGTGGCTGGTGCTAGATGGTCATTAGTGGCACTGGTCAGTGAAGTGGGAGGTAATGTTGGGATGGCAACATCTTGGCATGTGCAAACATTGGGGAATATGAAGGGCAAACATCACCACGGTTTAAAAAAAAAGAGAACAGAAAAAAAAAACACAAAAGAAATAAACAAAACCACGATGGGAAACAGAAGAAAATGAACACACAAAAAAGGCCATTAAACTGAAGGCTGACATGCAGGCAGAGGTAACTACTGACCACTAATGGGGAGTACAGGACACAGCACTGTCAGGCAAGCAGACCAAATTCCACTGTAATGGAAGTGGCAGGGGAAGGGAAGGGTGGATCTGGGGGTAGAAGAGGCCTCAGGAGAGGGCACACCAGCAGCAACAGTGTCAGTGCTTTGGAACCAATGCAATGCCACACGGGTGGCAATTAAACCCCAACTCACGTTAATTACACAAACACACGGCCAGAGCCCACCTTCTGCTTTAGCTCATGAACATGCAGAATTCCTTTATATGATTCTCAGTCAGAACAAATGACAGATGAACACACAGAACTCCTTTAAGTGCAAACTCATCCAGGTTGTGCTGTCAGACCCCGCAGTCATTTCACACGCAGCTGCTTCCTGAACTGGCTGGGTTCTGCCACTGTCCCTGCCACTGGAACTACAGCCTTTTTCCCACTGTTTTCCTGCCATCAGTGCTGTTCCTCCCTCCCACAACACCTTTTCCATCATTTTACAACAACCCTGACCCCAAGCATAAACAACTCTTGCCTTGGATTATAACACTCAGACTCTCCAAACTTTTAGCCCAAGCCATGTCTTCATCCCGTGTTGCTACTCGAAGCCAGGATAAACCCAGGGATTACTGCATTAAAAGGTTCCTGATTTAACAGCACAAATTGTACTGTAGGAAGAGCCACTCTCCAAATCCTATTAAAGCAATCCAGCCAGTAAATCTAACAGTGATTTCTGAGCAGCTGGACCCCAATTACCACCGAGTATTACAAGCAGCACAATTAGGAACACAACCCCAAAGCTCAGGATACCCTGAGTTTTTGAGGATTCTTAACTATTTACCAAGTTTAAGCCACCTGATGACATTTTCCACATGGGAATCCACGCTGCCAAATGCATTTACTCTCTTATTAATTATGGAAACGAACTAAAATAGCTCTGATTTTTTCCCAGAAAGAAGTTCAGGACTAGTAGAGCTGTTGACGAGCTGCAGTATCTCCACCAGAACATGTGGGCTTGTGTCTTGGTAACAAGAAACAAGGAGAAAAACTCCCAAAAAACCTAACTAAAGGAGAAAATGTTGCCTGAATGAGCAAACCTTCAGGGAAAAACACTGAGGAGTCTTCCACCAACCTGATTTTCACGTGTCCAAACCCCTTGCCAACCCAAGCATCAGCTTGGGAGGTCCTGAATTGACAAAACTCTCGTTTTTCCTGTTCTATTTCTTGGGCAATTCCTATCAGCAACCTAAGAACCAGCCATGGGCTTTTATCAGATTTGCACAATTTGTAATTTGTAACTCCAGTCCGTGGGCAGAACTGGGAGACAGAGCCAGGAACATTTTGGTATTCCAAATACAGATGACAGAAAGACACGTACTCCAGGCTATCTCCTTAATTATCCTTCCCACGCTCTAATAGCTAAAGATCCCAATTAAGTCCTCTCCAGCCACCCCTCCCGATCAATACACGACACCATTAATTTCACATTCATTGCAAAATCTATTTTTATCTAAACCCCCCTATTTTTATGTCCCATAATGGGATTTCTTGCAGACATGCACATTTAGCTCTTCTTGTGGACTCGGACAGGGCCCCATTCCCACAGGGATCCTCCCTTGCTGTTGCAGATCATTCTGGAGAGCCCTGCAGGGGGTCAGGGGCTCTTCCCAACAACCACCCCTCTGCCCCTGAACAATTCCAGTGCTGAGCCAGCACCACACCAGGCTTTTCCTGTGTTTAAATCCCAGCCCTGGCCAACAGCTCCCGAGGGCTGGAGAGCTTCTCACTGCACCTGACCAACTCCTTCCTCTGAGGAACAAGGGATGGAACTGCACAACCCTCCTTGCTGTCCCTCGTTTTCAGCACCTTTCCCA
Organism: Atrichornis clamosus; assembly: GCA_013400975.1. Classification (NCBI taxonomy): domain Eukaryota; kingdom Metazoa; phylum Chordata; class Aves; order Passeriformes; family Menuridae; genus Atrichornis; species Atrichornis clamosus. The sequence goes on from WBMZ01012377.1 coordinate 122,462, forward strand.
TCGTCCTGACTCCCAGTTCACTTCAAACTCCAAACACTCACACCTGGGTTTCTCTTACCTGTCTTGGCAATATTGTCAGGTGATCTGCTCCAAATTACACGGTTTTGATGCAAAATCCACCCCTTACCCGTCATTAAGATTCATTCCATGGAGTTAAAATGAACTGTTTTTTACATTCATCTGCTTAATCTAAACCCCATCCCACACACTCGTGTGTTTTCCTTCCCATATCAGGAAATGGATCCATCTTTTCCTTAAGTGATGTGCAGACAGTGCTGGAAGAACCTGCAGGCACCGAGCTGATGAGTCTGGGAGAGCTGCCAGGGCTTCCCAGATGAAGGCACCCAGGTTCATCCTTGAGCAAGGCTCAAACCAGGGATGTTCCCTCCCACAGCATTACAGGAGAGCAGTCACAGACAACAACCAAGTAACGAGGTCTGAAAAATCAACTGTGAACCAGAGCGGGCACCAAGGACCTGAAACCCCCCAGGTGGGGTGAGCAGGGCCAGGCCCCAGAATTCCCCCAATGCTGCACTTAAATACACTTGGGACTGCCCAGAGCTGGGGGATGTACTCCAAAGATTAGGTGATTTCCTTCCTTTTTTCCCTATTTTTCTTGCAAACGCCTGGAGTGCCGTTCCAGAGGCTTCATCCACAGCTAGGTGAGCAGAATGCTCAGCAGTCAGAGCTGTGTTAATGAGCAATTACACCCAAATGAGCTCTAACACCAGTAAGGGGTGGCTTTGTCACCGTGAGCTTTCCAAGGAACAAGGAACGTGTGACAGAAGTCTCTTCTTTCCAACAGATCTTAAAAACAACTGAACTCTGGACGGTTCTTGGCACACCTGTTCCTACACAGCTTCACATGAATCTCATTTTTACAAAAGCACATTCAGCAAGTGACTTGTGCTTCCCACCACAGTTTGTTACTGCTGTGGAGAACCGGGACCAGAGCCACGTGGGAACTCCCAAACAACTCCAGCGAGCAGAATTCCACTCCTGCATCCCGGCCACTGCAGGGCAGGAGCCATTCCCAGGAGCACGAGAAGTAGAATTTTGAAACTTTGCACTAGAACTGATTTTCCTCACTTCCTACAGGATCCCAAGAAGCCGTGATCTGTGTTTGTGCTGCTCAGGAGTGACACCAGCACTGCCAACCAAGGCAGCCCCACAGGAATCCCAGGGATCCGGGCTGAGAGGACATTCCAACTGCTAATCCTCCAGCCCCTTCTATCAAGCTGCTTTTTCAAGGGTTCCTTCTGAGCAGACATCAACTACTGCAACTATTTTATCAAACTATTTTGCAGGGTGTGGAAACACCCACGAGGATTTGGACTCAACTAAATCAATACCAAGGTTTTAATTACCCCAGGACTGGCCTGGTGACGTCCAAGAGGCAGAGGTGTCCACGGGGTGGGTGCACTGGTGTGGTCCCAGCTTTCCATCCTGTAGGAAAACTGCCTCCCAGTGTGGCAGGACAACAAAGAGCCGGAGCGTGCCCTGGGAGCTGCTCCATCACCACCAGCCCAGGGGGCCCAGGAGATCTTGCCCAAAGAACTCTGCCACAGCTGAATCCCACTCAGCGAATCGCTCGGGTTGTTATCAAACCATTAGAAATACTTTCCATGCTGGCCAGCCCCTCCGGTTTAATTTCCTTTTTCCTGCCTTCCCCCCTCCGGTGGTTACTGGCATACCCACGGCTTCCTCCTGTTTAGCAACAACATTCCCGTGATACCATCGGCTGCACACACAAAGGGAGAGCAGAACAGGAATGTTTATCTGTTCCGGCCTTATCTGAACAACCTGGGACACTCCAATCCCATGGGACCTCACCTGGCACTGCCACGACCTGCCTGCTGGATGGAAATGCAGGAATTCAGATCCATGAGCACCTGAAGAACTGGTTAAAGGCCACATCCAAGTGTTTGCAAAGTCCTGGCTGCACACCTGTCCAAGGACAGTGCCAGGGATTTCAGACGTGTGGCTGAGGCAGCAGGAGAGGCCAGAGGGTGATGCAGGTGCTCCTGGGAGCCCAGTGCCCACATCCAATGGCCCTTTGGAGCAGCTGCTGCCCTGAACACCCCACGGGGACCCGAGTGCATCCTCCAGTCCAAGGACATCCCAAAGACATTGAGATCCAAGCCCCCTGAGCTGCAATCCAGAGGGCGAGGAGCAGGAGTGGGTTGGGAATGTCACCTGTGCCAGTGAACCCTCCAAGGATGGAGGGTCCAGGTGGGGATCGAGAAGGACCTTCCCAATGGGAATCATTTATGGGGACTACAAGGAACCAGATAAGGGATACAGCTGCAGGAGAAGAGAAGGTCCTCCTTGGAAGGACTTCTGGGTGGATTTCAGAGATTTGAAATATAACTAAATCTTTGGTTTCAGCAACAGAGACCTACTACAAACAAAAATAGCAAATGACTACTTGGCCAACAAACCTGTTGGAAAAAACATGACAGGACATTCAGGTCTCAATACCTTTAATATTTTAACTGTATTCCCCAAGAAAAAAATACCTCAGAGACAGCACTGTGTTTAATTCTGATTTGGGGTATTCCTATAAAACTGTGTACTCAATAATATTTTTTCCATGAATCTATTTAACTGATTCCAGAAAGATAATAAAGACTTTCAACCTTTTTCTTTTACCTAATGCACTGTTCTCCTAAATTTGAACTTTGGTGCATGGTTCCCAAGAGAAGGATTCAGCTTGGATCAGGATTAAGGAGCTGTGATGCTTCAAAGAGTCAGAGTCAAAACCCACTGATTTTATTATGCTCATGTTTTTTAAAAATGAAAGCAGCATTTGGCTGCAATGTAAGAACTATGAAATAACAAAATTATTAAGGCCACACCGTCCTCCATCCTTTAAAGTTTTGCTTTCTCTTCTATTTTTCCCCATGTTTTCACTTGTATCGAATTGCCATCCTTCCTCAAATGCTCAATACATGAATTTTCAACAGAAGGGAACACTTGGTCATTCCCAGCTGTTCCCTGAATGATGGCACATCCAAGGAAAGCCACATTAACTGGCCATAATAAGTTCCTACAGGACAAGTGGTCACAGTGCTGAAGTTGGTCTCAACAGAGCAGTTGAAATAATGAAATTCCCTTGGAAATTTCCCTTGGAAAAACTCATTAAAAGCAACCTGTGGACTCCTGCTCCTCCTCTAATCAGCGCTTCTGTGCAAAGCTGACACAGTGACTGGACAGACGTGGGAGGAGGAGTGTGCAAAGTAACTTCTGCTGTACAGAATGAACAGGAGGGTCCTGGAATCCTGACTCTCCTGAAACTCCCAAGGAGCCCCCACCACCCCTATTTCCCTGGTGTAAGGCACAGACCCACGTCTGCTTGAGCTAAACCCCCTCAAATTTTGGTTTTTGTACACGAAATTACTCTTCACGAGCGAATTTCAACTGCAGAGCTCTGTGTGTGATTTTGGAAGTGTGGCAGAAAGAGAAATGGGACCCACACCTCCAGGGAAGCACGGCCGGACACGGAGCCACTGAACTGGGCATCCCTTTGGGAATTAAACCTGCGGGAACCACGGAGCACCCGGGCCCAGGAGCTCACCCCACATGGCTGTTCCACCTGGATCATTTCTCTGGATCATCTCCCTCAAGGACGAGGCTTGAGGACAAGAATCCGACTCAACACTTGGAATGAGTTTTGCCCCTCACAGACATAAAAAATCAAACTCAACCCCCCACCCTGAGGAACAGACCCTCCCCCAAACAACACCTCTCATTTTCCTCATAAATTAAATGGAGAAACTTCCTTATTTATTCCTCTATGCTGACACGTTTAGCCTGAAGCAGGCAAAATGCCTTATTTTTAATTTTTAATTGCCTTAGATTAATTTACATCACCACTGGGAATGAGAGCTGTTATTTACTCTTCACTCCATGCACAGTATTGCAAAAAACTCACAAAAATCCAGAACAAGCCAATGTTTAACTAATGCTCAGTGATGCTGATTTTTAGGCATTTATTTGGTTCTATTTTGCATTGTGAATGGACACTGCTGGGTGCTCGTCAATTGGGATATATAAATATAGAGATAAACACATTCTGACTGGGAGCCTGTGTTTTAAAGGAAGTCATAAAACCCCTCCTGATAACGAGCCCTCCTCCCGGTCTCATTTCACCATGAAATGCTTTGGTGTAGAGGAAACAATTTGATTTTTTCCTGTCTCATAAAACACCCATTAAAAAGGCGTGACGGGCCCTGCTGACGCATTCCAGGGAAAGCGAGCAGGAACCCCCCGGCTCCCATCACATCCCAGTGCTCCAGGGGAGGATGCAAAGGAAAAAAAGCCCTGCAGGGATTTTGGTCACGAGACTCAGGTTATTAAAAAAAGGGAAATAAGCCAAACATACCTCCACCTGTCCCCAAGGAGTTTAAAACTGCTTTGAAACACGTTTTGTTATCGGAAAGAAATTCAGACCAGAACAACACATTGCAAAGTGATGGCTATGGCCTTCGAACCCAGTGGTGAATATTCCATTTTTAACAAATTAAATCTTTACTTAACAACCCCTCCTTGAGAGAAGAGTCAAAACCCCAAAACAAAACACACAGATAGAACCTGAGGCAGGAAAACTGCCTGGAAATGCCCCCAAGGGACCATGGCCAGGGTCTCCTCTTACTGTAAATACTCATCAGCTGAACTCCTGTGAAGAATTAAAAGATCTCTTGGGAGCAGCAGAGCCTGCCAGAACGTGCTGGGATCTGACTCCAACAATAGCAGGAGAGCAGGGATTCCATTGCAAACTAAGGGGTTCTGTGTGAGCACAGCCCCTGGGGGAGCAGCTCTTCCTAAACCAGCGGGTGCTCGTGCAGGGTGTTCCCTTCGGCACCAGCCGTCTGCACACTGGAACATTTCAAGCTCTGTCTCGAGTTTCCCTGGGCTCTGCTAATGACTCAATTTGTCCCCTTGAGCAGATCCCTTCCCTTCCCACCTCTCCCTCCGTGGTATCCGCAGGGATGCTCAGCTGGCATTCCCAAGGTAACGGGAGCTGTGAGCTCTGGGAATGCTGCAAATAACCCCAATAATCCTCCAAGCAGGCAGGGCAGGAATCACTGCTGTGCCAGGACCAACCATCCCTGGAAGTGTCCAAGGCCAGGTTGGACAGGGCCTGGAACAACCTGGGATAGTGGGAGGTGTCCCTGCCCATGGCAGGGGTGGCACTGGATGGGCTTTAAGGCCCCTTCCACCCCAAACCACCCTGGGATTCCACGACCACACCTCAACTATTTCAGGATGTATTTTCAAAGGAACACCACAGGAACAGCCTAAAGTGAAATAAATGAACCCATAAAATGCAATTCCTGCTGCTGTTCAAGGCTGCTGCTCACAGATCACTGATAAGCCCTGACTTTAATCTGCACTATTTCATTACGTGACTGCAGTGCTCCTCCAAGTCCCTCTGGCTCAGACATCCCTGTCCCTGCCTGGGACACCTGCAGGGGGACCCAGGGTTTAGCTCAGTGCTACCCCACACGGCTGCTTTTCTCCAACAAACAACTTGGAACTGGAAGATCTCTTCCCTCAGTTTGGGAGCTGCTGGCACTTGCAACAACTCCGCAGCACCAACTCTGGCAAACTGGAGCTGCAGCAGATGAGGCTGAGCAGTTTGTACATCAAAACTGTCCTTATTTCTCCAAGCTCTTCATCAAACTCATTTAATTACTTACTAACTACTCATTTAACTACCTGTTTCTTACACACATCTAGCACACTCCATTTCCCTTCCATCCAGGTTAATACACACACAATTATTATTTTTTAAGGGAGAGAAGGTACCCCTCAAATCCCCCTTTCCTCTTTCAGTCTATAACCACAGAGTAGCACTCTTAGATGTGGTACCGGAATTTTTAATTCATTTTCCCTGGATTTCTCTGCTAAAGGCCACATGTACCTGCTCCTTGCTGCCCACCTCAAACCCACCCATTTTTACAGGAACTAGAGGAGTATCAGGATGTTTGGGAATCTTATGAACTCTTAATAAGGAATTTTTTCCTTTCTATTTTTGAAGCTGTAATGTTCATTTGCTTCCTCATATTTCTAATTCAAACAGAAAGAGTGAACCCCAGGAGTAATTTTAAAATAAAACTGCTTTTCCCAGCACAGAGGCTTGGGAATTTGGTCTGCACTTCCCAGCACACAAAAATTTGAGGTTATTCTCCAGAAGTACATGAGAGAGTTTATAGCAAGAGATGCAGCATTTAAATGTGAGTTACTGTGGTCACTGACCACTGTTAAAAACACCTGAAACCCAAGACTCCAAAGCAGTTCATGTGTAGATTGGTGCTGAAGAAGAGCCAAGGTGGAATGTTCAACTCCCATCAGCGGTGACCTGGATCCAGGTACAACTTTCCTCCTTCTCCTTTATTTCCTTCAGCACCTTCAGTGTTGATCTGTCATCAGGAAAACCGTACAGAACCCATTTGTCCTTTAAAGACTTTGGATCCACAATTACCAGTTTGTTTTTTAGGGAGAAGAGAGACAACAGGAGAGGGGAAACAAGAAGGAAGACAAGAAAGCCCCACTCCAGGCAATTCCATCCCAGAGAGAATGCTGACATTTTGCAGCTGGTTTCAATACTGCACACGCGTTATTAAAAATCACATTTCTTTGTTAGATTTATTCCATTTCCTTAGGGAATGAACCCCCTGAGCCCGTCCAGGTTATCCTGGCAGTAATAACGAGGGCCTTCTCCCAGCTCCAGCTATTCAGCTGCACGAGTCCTGTTCCCCACTCACCCAAGGGTAAAGCAATCCTGTCCCTCCTCTCCAAATGGAATTCAGCTGTCCCTGCTGCTCCTGGAAATTCAGCAGCTCTGAAATCCAAGCAAGCAATTAGGGCCAAACCCACCCGTTTGTTCTCCCTGCTGGTGCGAGACTGACAAAATCTGATCTTTTCCTTTCCAGCACGAGCCTGGGATCAGTTACAAATTAAGGGCATTTCTGTCAATCTTCCCAGCCCTGGACATGAGGAATAAAGGCACAGGAAATGCCTTCCCTAGTTGTGACGGATATCAAGCTACAGCTAATCCTGCCTTTCCACTCATCCAGGAATGGAAAAAGCAAAAGCCACTAAAAACAACCAACCAACCTCGTGATCCTCTGCAGTGGCTGCTGCTCCCCTGGATTATTTGTGTTTTCCCCCACAAGCAGGAGCCAGGCCCAGCAGAGGAGCCATCAGCCCACAGGCGGAGCCGGGCTGGTGTCCGGAGCGGCACCGCTTTGTTCCCAGCAAAAAGCACTCCTGACGTGACAGCGCCCAGCCAGGAATACATCCAAGCTGAGGATGAACATCCCGGCCATGGGTGGACTGGGGCAGTGCTGCTGAGGTAGGTGTTCTTGCTGTTATTCATTAGCTTTTCTGGTGGCAAAGAGGCTTTTATGGGACTGAGAAGCTCTCTTGGGAATTCAGGATTAACTGGAAGAGACAGACTCGGAGCCCTCCATGCACATCCTACCTCACTGCACTTATGCAGTGGTACAGTAAATATGGAATAAATACAGGTGAAGGACAGAAAACACGGACTGATGTGTGCTGTGTGTTTCTCGTAACACGGAGAGCTTCTTGCTCCTAGAGGTCCTTGTTCTGCCTCCACCAAGCATTCCTGACACATCATTCCTCTTCCCAATATGACATGGAATTTCTTTAAGTACCTTTTAGCACTAACTCCCCTTGTGAAAACCCCAATTCCAGGTGAGAGTCCCTTTGTGTTTCACAGCACAGCTGCACAGGTAGCATCCCCAGAGCCTCTGTCTGTGGGCCCACACTGAAGTCACGGCACCCGATCCCATACCAATTCCATCAGGAGGTTCCCATTTCTTTGCCAAGTCAACTGTAAATACAGTCATAAAACAAGAAATGAAAACTAATAAGCACAATATAAATTCTGTTCTGCCTTCCTGAGATTCACCACGTGCTGGCAGACGTTAATCTATTACTAATTTACTCTAAATTAGAGCCATTTATTCAAAGCGTGTGCCAGCTTTAAACATAAACAGGCTACTGAGAACTGCTTAGCTCCTGTTCCATCAAGTTAAAATTCAGGAAGTTTGAGATCTAGGGTGGTTTAATCAGTTCTGCTTCTCAATAAGACTACATATAAGCAGGGCCCATAAAGAGGGAATAAATAAGGATCATTTGTTAAACAGGGATTGAGTCAAGAAATAGAACTGACTGAATTCAAACAGCTCCCAGGCCATTTTGAACAGACATGCAGCCATGAGAAACACAAATGCTGCCTTTCCCTGAGGAATAATAGCTAAGTAATGTAAATTAAAATCAAAATTAAACCCAAGAAAGCCCTCTTTCAGCACTAAAGAGGAGCACACACTGCTGTGTTTACAGAGAATTAGCACTGGAGTGTACACAACCAGCACAAAACATTCTCCAAGTCTGGCTTTGGCTGTGACTGTCTGAAGTCAGTTTGTGATTTCAGATGCTGTTTGTGTTCCTGAAGCACAACTCTCCAAATGAGACTTCCAAGCTGTTCCTGCACCATCCATCTGACGCCGGATGGGCCAGGATGGAGGCAGGAGTTTGGGAATGCTCTCGGCTCCGTGGAGCCCCAGCACTGCCAGGAGTTCTGGAATGTTCACTGTGTGCAGGTCGGAATTTTACATCCACTGCTTTTAAAGCTTTTTGGGGACAAACCTTAATCCTGGCGAGTGAAAACCCCCAGGGATGTGTGGATATACAACAGACAAAAGCAGGGAGGAAGCTCCCCTGCCACTCTTGGCTCTGAGGATGCTCATCCCAGTGGATTTTCCATTCTCCTGCTTTTGGATCTTCCCCCCTCAGGACCAGATGTTCTCTCCCATCTTCCCAGGTCTTCAGTCCAGCAGAGCTGGGTGTGCTCAGCACAGACCTGATGTCCCAAATCGTGGGATTGGGCTGGAAGGGACCTTGAACATCCAGTTCCACCCAGGTCCATCACTATCTCCTGCTCCCCTGAAATCCATGGTTCATCCCTCCAGTATTTTTTCCTCTTGACAGAAAATGGGAATTTCCATCTACAAGGGTTTGCAGCCCCCCATTCAGTTTCAATCTACAAATCATTTCTTCCCTGGTGGACACTGAGACTGCTGAGAGCCACTCCTGGAAACCACAGGGACCTCCTCCCATTTCCTTCATTAAGACGTGCAAAACTGGGCAAGGCAGAAAGCACATGAGAGCACATGAGTGAAGAAACACAAGAGTCTGCAGGAGGAACACCCAGAGTCCTCCTCCATTATTCAAAGAACTCTTTTTATCTTGCTCTGGCATTTCACCCACCCTTCCCATTTTTCAGTAGTCTCCAAGAACTCCACAGAATTCCATGCACTGAGAAAGTTTTTACTGTATTACCTTGACAACAACACGAAATGTTTGGATTCCCAATCTGTGACTAAAAAATACTCTCAAACCTCAGCTCTATGAGTGAGAGAGCCTCAGAAGTTACAGTTGGTGTCTGTGAAATCACCCAGAACAGGTCCTGAGGTGATGTGGAGTGTCTGCCTCGGGGCCTGAACCAGGCAAGGCTCTATTTATGTTATTTTTTACACATGGCAAATACCCAAACCTGTAACTGAGTTTTTAAAGCAGAGCACAGGCCTGACAGTGCCAACTTTTGCGTTTCTTTCAACAGGAGCCAAAATTTGTCAACGAGAACTTCTATTCGCTTCCTACAGCAGAATAATGAAACTTACAGATATGGGAAACACAGAGTGCTTCATATTTCTAGACTGAAATAAGGCTTTTGACATGGCCTTGGACATCCAGCTACAGCTCGGAATCTTTTCAGTCAGTGCAGGGGAGCTGGAACGGCCTCCACGTGTGGAATGGGACCCATGGAAATCTCCAGGTCAGCCTGAAGTGACCTCAAGCAGTCCAGTCCCACTTGCAGGGCAGAAATGACAGATTTCCAGCACAATCTGAACTGAAATGGGCTGCCTCTGGGAAACATGGATCAGATTCCTGATGTTCTGCACCCTGCTGGGGGTCAGAGAAGCCCCTGCATCGCACTCCACCCCACCCAGCTCCTTTCAGTGCTGCAAGACTGGGCACAGCTCACAGCCAAACCCTGGCAGAGAAGACCTCCAAGAGCAGAGGCTTCCAAACTTCCCTTGGCAACCTGACTGCAGCTCCCTTCCCTGTGAAACTGCTTTCTCTAAGCAGGAATCCCATTGTTTCCAGTTTTTCCCTGTCAGCCCCACCTGCCCTGTGTCCCCAGCCCCTGCCTGAGCAGTGCCATGGTGTTCAGGATGAATCAAACTCAGCACAGCCAGTACATGCTCCCCAGTTTCTGTGGCTCTCTATACATCCCACTGTCCCGTCTGGATTTCCCTAGTTCAGGGATACCACTGGAGACAGTGCCAAAGGCCTGGCTAAAGGCAAAGTAAACAAAATCCCGTTCTCTCCTGTCAGCCACAGGCCCAACCATTTCATCTCAGAAGGCCACAGGAACAGCTGGGCACAGTTTGCCCTTGGTAGATCCACTCTGGATTTTCCCAACCATCACCTCTCTCATGTGCCCAAAACACAGCCTCCAGGGGGATTTGCTCCATAACCTTCCCTGAAAAAGTTCCAGCTCCAGCTGAGCTTTGTCTTTCCTACATCCCTACACATCCAGGCAATTTCCTGCCTTTGCTTCCAGATTCTCTGTGCTTTCACTTGGTGGTGGAGCCCAGCTGGGATCTCCTTTATCCTTCCTGGTCTCCTGCTCAGCTTCCTGCCCTTCGGAGCAACCCATTAATGCGCTTTGAGAGGTCCTGTCCTTCGGGATCAAATGCTCTGCCTCTTGTCCATTAACACAGTCTCCCACGGGAACCTACCACAAACACCCCAAACGAGCAGGAACCTCCCATGTGGAAGTTCGAGGCTGGAATTCCCAGCTCCACGCGCTGGCCAGACACAGACAACCTGTGACAACAAATTCCAGCCCATCCCAAACTCCTGTCCTGCCTGTCCCCCAGCACAGCCAGGTGGGTCAAACCCCACACGAGCACCAGGCCCTGCAGTGTCCAGCTGTGCTAAAAGGCTCCACCTGCTCCCTGCACTGCAGGGGCTGCCCTGTGCAGGACACACAGGACCACGTTATCCCTCCATCCCCTGATCCTGTGCCACAGCTCCCGACTGGCTCATCCCCCTCTCCAAGGTGATGAAACACTGCAGCCAGCCCTTGAGTGTGACCCAGCTCCCTGCTTCTCCTCCTTCCTGAAGAACCTGGAGCCGTCCTGAGATGTCTCGCTGATCCCAGAGGCCTCACAGCTCTGCAACTACACGTGGATTTCTACTTCCTTCTCCTTGCTTCCAAGGCTGGGACTGTTAAATCACATGCAGGATATTCTTGCTGGGATAGAGACCTTTTTTCACGAAAAACCTGAGTTTACAGAAACGGATAGTTCCACTGCAAACAATCCTGACGTGGTTCCCACAGGAGACTGGCAGCGTATTCCACTCACTCACTCCAAGCTCTCACTCCTGAACAACTCACAATACACTGAAAAAAACAACTTCTGTGGTATAAAAGCACAAAACCCCCACATGCACCCCCCTTCCGAGTTTGGAAGGTGCCACAGCGCATCTCCAATGGAGATTGTTCTCCCAAAACGTGGCATATTTGTTTACAGCCCAGGGCTGTGCTGTGCGCAGTGTTCAGCAGCACTCCTGGTTTTCCCTGTGCCTGAGTACTTGTCAGTGCCGTTCACACGGGGTGACAGGGAACCATCTGCCTCCCTCCTCCTACTTGTTGCCACCTGTTCTTTTCCCAGTCCCCACATGGCAGCGTGAGCAGGGCCAGATTCCCTGGACAAGGCTGGGTTACAGCACCAGGAAACCCCAAATGCCTCCGTGACCCCCAAGGTTCCCACACACCACACACAAAATGCTGCAAAACCCACGACAAGTTCATAATTAGGACACTCAGGGGCTGAGCAATGAGGATTGGAAGTAAAAAAAAGCTGGGTTTGTGTAAAAAAGGGGGAAGAGAGATTTGAGGTTGCTGAGGAAGTCATTCCCAAGGCATGATGGAGGCTCTGGGATATGCAGGAATCCTCCATGGGGGCATCTGCAGGACATCAAACCACTCATCTCCTAATCAGGGAGGCAAAGGGAGGAGCATCGAGACTGAGAAATGCAAGTGCAGGGGAATGAGGTCCTCGAGGAGCTTCCCTTCCTTCAGGGAGTTCTCAACCTCTCCCTGGAAGGCAGAGCAGGCAGCAGAGCCACAGCTCCAGTGGAATTCCCAAAGGTGGGCCAGTATCTGAGAAACAGGGACACAGCTTCAAATCCCAAAGTGTTTGGAAAGCACAAGAGAGGCTTTTCAACTCTGCTGCAGAATCCTACACCTGAAGTTCAGTGCAGGGGATAAAGAGGATTGAACTCAGATTGACCCAAATCCTCCTCCCTCTCCTGCTCTTCCAACCTTCTCAACTACAGAGACTTGTCCTAAAAATCTCTGCTCTCAATGCCACAACTCTTTTATATATTTCTGAAAAAGCAGGAGTTATGGACTCTATATGGCCAATTCCTTTCCAGGTACAGTCTGTTCTAAATTTTTTCACAGAATTACCAAATCTGACAAGAAAAGCCACTCAAGAAGCCTTTCAATTCAGCCAGACAATTCTTTGATATTTTCCACAAATAACTTTCCTATGTACTAAAAGCTTTCCAGAGCTCGCTCCAAAGACAAGTAAGCCCAACCTAAAAGGTTACGTCTGATCAATAAGATCTTACTGTAGGAGACGAGGGTCACACACAGACTGTACCCAGGTTTCTGTGTGGCTGTGCCCAACACAGACTCACTCACACTGTCCGAAGGTGAATCATCAAATTCCTGCCATCTCCAGGTCAGAAATCTGTCCCAACCCCTCGCTGTAGCAGAGGAATGTTCTTCACCCCCTGCCTTCCAGGAGCACAGAGCACAGATGTGGGATTTCACTTGGATCAGAGAACACACGTGGCCTCACCAAGAAACTCCCCAGGGCTTCCACTTCCTCATTTGCATTTATTTCATTCAAGATCAATTTGATAAGCAGAAGGGCTAATGAGCAATGGTTTGTAAATAGCCAGATGTTTGCCAATTCCAGTCAGGAAGGAGAACACAGACCAGCACGGGAAGGGAAGAACTTTGATGAACAGTTAATCAACATTTTTTTCACTGAAGTTACTTTTCAAATTGGCCAAGTTGGTATTTCTCATCATCAGGTATGAAATAATAAAAAAAATCCCTTTCTGAATTAATGACTGAAATGTTCAGAGTATTTTTGCTCAAATTAGTGGTTTGAATTTTCATACCAAGCCAGATGTGAGGAGAAAACTGCTACATGTGATACCTTCTCCCTCTTTGCCTGAACACCATTTCCCTCTCTGCTGCTCATGGATTGTGAGAAGTATTTTAAAACCAAGTATCTGTATTTTCTCCAACGGTGAATTGCCAGTTTTCCCATCTCACAGCTAAGACACAGCACACTCATTCCTCAAGGCACCCCCTCTCGTGTCCCCACTGCTCAGCACAATTCCATGTCCTCTCAGAGGTGTTCCGTGGGCTTGTCCCACTGCTGGAGAACAGCACCCCAGAGTGTTCCAGGGAGTGCTGGTGACAGAGCATCTCTGCACCCAGAACGGGACTGCAGCACTGCATCCCACATCCTCTGGCAGCGTGCAAAAGAGAAAGCACATGGTGAGGCAGAGTCCTTCAGGATGGCAGGACCAGGGGCCAGGGCAGGGCAGGAAGGAGCAGCCACTGGACAAAGAGCAGCAGAGGGGAAGGGAGAGGAGTGAGAGCACAGGAACTACGGCAATAACAGTAACAGGCATTTACAGCCCACTGCGGGGAACTGGGGGCCAGCACAGCCTTGGGCAGGGCTTCCAAAGCCAAGGACATTCATTATTCAGTGTTTGCAAACGTGGACAATGTGGAATAATGCTTCCGCCTGAAAGGTTTGGAAACCACTCCGGTGATTAATGCACGGAGCACAAATTAAATTACTTTTAATAATCCTTCTGGCAGCCTGGTGACAGCAGGGCAGTGCTGGATGCAGATTCCTGACCCTGGGCTGAGGCTGGAATCCCACAGCTCCGTGACATTAAAGCTCCTGAACCCAGGAGAGGGCACCCTGCATTCCCCAATTAATTGTGGGAAGTACCTGCAGCTCTGCAGCCAGATCCAAACAGGAATGCAGAGGAAGCTGTAAGTGCACAACTACTCTACAGAACAATTGGAAAATAAACAGGAGATCTCTCTTGATAGCTCATTCCTAAGTTTACTCTGCACACTGGACACCAGACCCAGGGAGAGCAGATTCACACCTCTCAAAGTGCAGGTGTGAAATTCCATCCAAGCTCCAACCACAGGTCAAACTGTTTCTCTTAAATCCTCTCCATCCAGATAAAAAAGCATTTAACATTTCAAACAATCCCCCCAAAAGACAACACAAAAGCCCCCCCACCCCAAGCACAGTTAAAATATTTTCTTGTCTGACTTTTCTCTCCCCCCATCCGTTGTACTATTGGTTTTCTTCCTTGGGCTCTTACAAATTATTTTTAAGAACTGTGTGACCTGAAAGAGCAAGACAAGCTGATGCCGTAGTGATGATATTTGCAGCACCTCTTTTCTTGCTCTTTAATCCTAACACCAGTTGTTCTCCTTTGCCATCCCATCCATGCCATGCTGGGCACTGCAAGGTGAGCACTGGCAGTAATTCCACTGGCTGGAGCACAGGGACAAATATTTATCTTGAACTGCAGCTTAACCCAACAAACGTGCAGCTGCAGGTTGCAGAAATGACAAAGTTTACTGTTTTTTACACTAAGAGCAGAAAAAAAGCTCCTGACACTGGAATGATTTTGATGTAAAGTACTTGATTTGGGGTGTGCTCCACAAGTGCTTCTTTTTCAGGCTTGTGATTTTAGTGATCACTTTCATTTTGGCTATTCTGTCATTATTCTGAAATCTCAGTTTGCAACATTTCTGGCTATGGTTTATTACTGCACCAAATTTTTTCCAAAATACAGGGTGAATCCTATAGAATTCTTAAATTCTCCTCAGTAACTAAGTGTACACAAAACAACACTGAATCACTCACATAATTTTTAAGAAGTCCCCCTATTCTAGCTGAGTTATTGATAAAACCCATCATGGGGAAAGGTCCCTTGGCATGGTCCCTCCCCATTTTTGGCTCTCTGCTGTCACAGTTTCTCTTACCAAGGTCAAGTATTATCAGCTGGGCTCCAGCCTGTGCATTTCCAACATCATTTTCTGCAATGCACTGATAGAATCCTTCATCAGACTTCACCAGCCCCAAAACTTGCAGGTTATGTTCTTTCTGAAGAGCAAAGGGAGAAAAACAACAACACTTAAAAATGGGCTGCAATTGCCAAAACGACGGGGCCACCACAGAACCTTATGGTGGCAGGAGACACTTTGACACCAACAGGGACAAGTGCGTTTGGGGCTCCCAAACTCCACCTCCCTTGCACTGAATTTGTGGGATTCTATGGATCAAAAAGCAGCAGAAGCTCTCACTAATGGCTATCATCTTCTAGCACTACATAGCACTGGCAAATCCTAACATCTCCCCAGCCACTCTGGTGATACTTTAGGCACTGACTGAACTTCACGGTCCCACAGCCCAGATCTAGATCAGGATTCTGATTCTAGGATTACACAAACATTAAGTTCTCAGCTACATCTCAATAATTCCTTTCACTGCATCTAAAACCTCCCTGCAGAAGCACCCCTGTGCCAAAACTCACCATCCACAACTCCGTGACAACATTTCTGTTTCAGCTCCTGCTTGAAGCTGTGATTTTTATGGAGCACAGACGGCAGCACACACAGCCAGAGGTGGTGGTGAGCCTGTACTCTGACAGTGCATTTTGTGTCTGACTCTCCTGGGAAGTCTAAGCCATAAAGACATCAACTCTTACAGTACAAGCAACGTGCATTAAAGGGTTCAAGAATTCACTTCTCTTACAGGCTCTGAACACCAACAGGACAAATCCATAAAAGAGCCCCATTTCCATGACTGTGTGCAGGAGAACTGCCAGGTCAGCAGCTTAAAACCCTGCAGGAAGGGCACAGCACTCACCACGATTTTGAAGTAGTCACTGGGGATCACCACGTCCCCGTTCTTGACCCACTTGACGGTTGGCGGGGGCTTCCCGGTCACCTCGCACTCGAACACGATGTCCATGGATTCGTGGGCGTAGATGTTGGCAGGGCGCCTCAGGAACGTGGGGGGAACTGCAGGCGGGAGGAAGGGACACAAAAGGCGGTGTCACACCCGGGAAAACAGAGCTCACACTCAGCCGGGCTCAGCACAAAGAGGGGGCTGGGGACTCCAGCACAGGCACGGCAAAGGGGGCGGGGATTTGCAGCTCAGGTCTGGCAGACACTGATACCAACGCAGAGCTCTTCCAGAATTCCATCTGGGCCAGGCTGGATGGGGCTCAGAGCGCCCTGGTCCAGTGGAAGGTGGGCAGGGGGTGGGGATGACATGATCTCTAAGGTCCTCTCCAGCCCAAACCATCCTGGGATCCAGCCAGTTGGGAATGAGCTCTTGAGACTACAAGAAGAAATTGAACCAAGATGCATCAAGTCTAAAGTTGAACCTCAGGGAGTTCAAGTCAATAGGAAAACAAAAGCCACAGATATCAAAGAGTACTTTTAAAAATGAATGGACACAAAACCAAGATGAAACTTTCCCAGGACACCACAGCTTCGTGTTGCTGTGAAGGAGCTGAAGTCACCAAGCGGACAGTGCTGCACTGATCCCAGGAGTTCCTTCCCTGGCCTCTGGAAGCCAAGCAAACAGGACATGCAGCACCAGCAGTGCCTGTGTCCCACAGTGGTAACGTATCGTGGGTCTGCAGGAGTGAAGCTGAGCGTTTGTAACACAGCAGAACAGAAGTTGTGAACAGAAGTCCTACGAGGAACAGAAGTTCCTCACTTGTGACACGCACCAAAGGTGTTACCCTGGGCCTCGCCTGCCTTTTAAATGTCCTTAAGCCCCCAGAGGCAGATTAATTACATTAAGTGTATTTAAAATCCACACAAACTCGGAGATACAGAATTTTGGGTAACACAAGCCCCAAGTGACCAGAGCACAGACAAGTCACAGCTTCTTCCACAGGAGCTGCATCCTGGCCCTGTGCACTTGCTTGGCTCAGCAGCACCAGGCCCTGCAGGCCCTTCCTACGTGAGCATCCTGCTGGTGAAGAACACCCACCCGTTGATTTGTGTTCCCTGCTCTCCCTGGCACACGGGCAAGTCGCTTACTTGTGTTGGCAGCTCAGACTGGGGCAGTTCCAGGAAAGCCCAAAGCAGCCTTTTGCCCTTTAATATTTAGCAGAGAAAGTCAATATGGAAGGGCCACAG
The DNA here is from genome assembly GCA_013400975.1 of Atrichornis clamosus. Taxonomy (NCBI): domain Eukaryota; kingdom Metazoa; phylum Chordata; class Aves; order Passeriformes; family Menuridae; genus Atrichornis; species Atrichornis clamosus. The sequence goes on from WBMZ01012377.1 coordinate 139,851, forward strand.
GGTTCAGACAAACAATTTACACACTTGGCCTCTAAACGGGGTTTATTTGGGGCTGGGGAATCCTAGCTCATGTTTTACTCCTTCCTGTGAAATGATCACCAAGGTTTGTAGGGGGATTTGATACTTTTAAAAACAGCTGGAGATGAGCAGCCCCCAAAACCCCTCATGTTGTGGATTACAAATTAGTGAAGAGAACATTAATGTATGAAAATACTTTAGAGGAAGAAGGTGGTTTAACTCTCAGATAAGGGTGTAAACCTACACAAAGATGTACATTCTCTGCTCCAGATCTCACAGAGGAGCAGAAATCTGGATGGGCCTATGACTTCAGACATCCCTTTTGTATCAACTTCCCCAAAATTTACCAAACACACCAATTCCACCTTAAAAAGGTTCAGGTATTTTTGTGCTTACTCTCCGATGGCTGCTGCCACCATGCACAACTCTGACATTTGAAAACCCTCTTCTCAATTTATTTGCCACCAAATTGCTGTAATTTATTCTCTATGAAAATGATTTTATTCCTCCCTGGTATTTATCCGGAGCACTGTTATTTATTACGAGCTGTGCTACTCCTCCCTCCCTTCCCATACCCCAGCCTTTCTTTTGGGCGGCTCAACAAGTCGTGTTTGCTTTGCTCTGCTGTGACAATTCCTCACCAAGCCCCTGGATTTGCTCCAGTCTGAATCCATCTCCAGAGCCTGTGGAGCTTCCATCATTTACATGTAATTTCAGCCGTGCCTCAGCAGTGCCTTGAAAAATGGCAGAAATACCACGTTAGCACTGCAGCACATCCCTCACCCAGCCATCCCTCTGCCCGTGCCCTTTCCACGTGCATCATCCCTGGCAGCCCCAGACACATCATGGCTCGCTCATCGTTAGCCCTTTTTAACTAATGACTCATTTTGTTCAGCCTGCTTGATCAATAGTTTACGTTCTCATTTCCTTTCCATCTCTGTCTCCCTCTGTGTTCACACACACACACGGATCGATTCCTGCAGCGCTTGCAGAGTTGAGAAGAGGGAATACAAGCATTGGAAAAGTTCGTTTTGCCGTGAACGTACAGTGCTTCCATTTCCAAAGCACTCTTTACAGGTGAGTTGGAATTCCTTGGCCACGTGTTAATCTTGCCACAGGAACCCAAGAGACAGAAATATTCACTGTCAAAAGCACAACACCCATCATAGAACCCCCTGCCATGGGCAGGGACACTTCCCACTATCCCAGTTTGCTCCAAGCCCCATCCAGCCCAGCCCTGGACACTTCCAGCGATGGGGCAGCCACAGCTTCTCTGGGCACCCTGTGCCAGGGCCTGCCCACCCTCCCAGGGAAGAACTGAATCCCCGAACTGAACCACAGTTCTGGGGTGGTTTCTGTGTTCTCCACTAATGTTTAACTTGTAATGAAGACATTTGGAAAGTACTCAAATATCTTTGGCAACTGCTATCACTCCAGTTTGGGACATCAGCCAGGAAGAGGCATTAATATTGAATCGTAAGAGTCAGGATTTTTTGCCACAAAAATGCAAGTTGAACTAGATATTCTCTAACCTGCTCTCAATTACTTTTGATTTAGGAGATTAAGAATTTGAAACGCGTCATTTTTTCAAAGTGACTTTGCTTTCCTGGCTCATGGAGCAAATGCCAAGCTGCTCACAAAGGGATAATGATATGAGAAGTGCTCACTTTATCAATTACTTCCTAGTTAATGAATTAATAAATGCTTTTCAAACACAGTCTTCTAGTTTAACTATGTCAGTGTTTAGCATTAACACAATGCAAGTACAGATGTTTGTGGAAGAGAAGTTAAATTGATAACCAGCGAGCAAACGAGCCAATTACCCCAGAAAATCAGATTTGTAAGGGAAGATCGGGTGTTCTGTTACCAAACACACAATTAAACTTCAAAGGCCACTTGGCAGCTCAGCCCCCTCTCCATGTCAGCACAAACAACTCCTGAAAAGAAGAGATGCTTGAAAGGATTTCACACCCCCCAGAGAGCCCCAACCCAGGAGTATCTGCCACCCTTTTGGAGGTTGAAAAAATATTTTGATCACAACAGTGATCAAAAGATGAAGAAAAAATGAAAAACAACCCAACCTACATCAGCAGTTGATTTAAACTTCTAAGCTACATCCCAATAAGGATGAAATATTTGAAAAATAAGATGCTTTTTTTGAGCCAACTGCTCTAAAATGATGGGCAGAGTTGAGGAACGACACACATACAGGAGGAATTGCACCCAGGCTGGTGTGGAAATGGGAACGGGTGTTGGACATGGATCCCATTCCACGTGCACAGGTGATCACAAGGAAGTGGAAATGAATCCCAGTGGTCTGGAGCTCTGCTGTACAGGAAGAGCACAGGAATGGTCTCATTCGGACCCAGTAGAAACACAGGTCACAAATAAAATTTTCAAAGATTCATTCTCTTTCCAAGAAGCATCCACAAATCAGCTGCTGGTCTAAGCACTGCATCCAACAAACCCAAAATAAACGTGGCCAGCCAGTGGCTCCCAATACTCTCAAGTCACAGAAACCTGGATGGACTGGCTGGGAGTGACCTCAAAACACACCCATCCCACCCCCTGCCGTGGGCAGGGACACCTTCCACTAACCCAGGTTGCTCCAAGCTCCGTCCAGCCTGGCCTGGGACACTCCCAGGGATGGGAACACTTCCAGGGCTATTCCTGTGCAAACCAAAGCTGCGTTAGGAGTTCTCTAACAGCCTAAGGCAGCCAAGAGACTGAGTTTCCAAATTGGAAATGTCCAGGACAACACTGGAGTAGCAATTTTGCTTCCTCAGCCACCAACAAGTGCCCTCAGTCCCTGGAAATCAGGAGTGTCTTTTCCACAGTCACGCAGTGAAATCACAGCTCCTGTCACTTCGTTTCCTTCCTCTCCCCCCACGCTTTTGTCCATGACAAAAACATCCTCAGCCATCGACTACAGGAGCATTTCCTAATTCCCAAAGTTTCCCCACAGCCCAAAGAGCAGAAATATAAAGCGAGCAGAGCGGCCACATTTTCTCAGTGTATCTCAAATCATCACAGCTCCAGCATTCCTGGTCAGGTCCATTTACATCCACAATTCTGATGGATGCTGGGGGCAAACCCCCTGTTTTGTATTTCAGTTACAAATCTGGATTACCAGATGTTTTACCATAAAACCCATTTCATATCACCTAAAATGGTAAATCCGGAGGAACTGTAGTTCCTCCTCCAGGGAGAACACCCTGTTCCATTAGGATGTGCCACAAATCCTATTAGAATCCTTAGAAAGTTAAATGCAATTTTCACGACTGCAATTTTGTTTCTAAGAAGGACCAAACTGCAAGGTGACCATCACCCTGTTCCATCCATCCTCTCCTGCCATTCCCCTAAAACACAGATAAAATCCATGGATTGATGTTTGACTGCAGAACTTTTGGCTATTATCTTTTAATTCCATGAGTCAGTTGTACAAATCAGCTGGATTTCTTCAAGTGTATCCTGAAAAAAAGGGAATTTATACTTTAAGTGGAAATGGGGAGTCATAGTATTCTTCTTTAAAAAATAGCAGAAGTATATGGATAAGTACCCTGGAACAGAAGAGATTTAAACCCAAAACTATGTTGTAGGGAACACAAAATCCTCCCAACCCCTGAGCAGGACTGGGCTATCCACAAAACACTGAATATGCAGCTGCAAAACTGGCGTAACAAACAAGAGCTGGCAAACAGGGTTCTTTCTAGAGAAATACAGAAAAGTGCCAAATTAATAGAAAAAATCAGTGTACCAAGACACAAAAAGGTTATGAAAATGTAAACCACTACAGCAATTTTTATTGCACCAAAAGCAGAGCTGCAGTTTATGAACAGAAATGGGGAGTTTTGGTGGTAGGACATCCTCTAATTAAGGAAAGGGTTAGTTTCCATATATATTATAGAAAATTAAAGCCAAGGTCCCCACGGAGGAGCAGTACCTGTGGCATCCTGAGCAGTGGGGAATCTCTCCCACTTCTCCAACAGCTGCAGCAGAGAGAGGGACTGGTCTTCCACTCTCCAATGACCTCAGCAGCCGGAATGGCCCCAAATAAGCATTTGCTGCCCCATGTGTTGCTCCTTTGCACTGTTTGGTGCCTTCCAGCTTCCTCAGCAAAGGCCAAAGCCCAGCTCCATGGAGAGCTGCCCTCGGTGGTGGGAGAAGGGCAGGGGTGAATTCATGGGAAAACAATGGTTTTACATTGACAGTGGAGAGCTTGCATTCAGAAATTGATAAATATGAACTATGCTTCAGAGGCCAGCCCCTAAATAAACACTTGAGAGGCAGAAACTAAAAAATCCAATATTCAATGCTAGGACAACAAGCAAGAAATCAGATGAGGATAAATAGTACAGAATTAAAATAAAGTAAAATTATATTGATCAATTAGAGAGTAAAAAAGGCTGTAATTCAATAAATGTGCATTTTTTTTCAGGGATAAATAATAAACTGTAGATTTATGAAATAGGAAGTAACAGCACTAAACTTTGCAGAGAAAGGCCTGAGAAACAAGGGCTGTATCAGAAGTGTGACCACGAACTGGACATGAGTCCCAGTATCACACTGGGATGAAGAACTGCCCATCCTGGAGTGTGGCAGCAGCTCCTGAGCCCCTCCACCCCACACACACCAACGCCTTGGCTGACTGCGACAGTGGAGCCCCACATTTCAAGGAAAACATGAACTCTGATTTACAAGAAAGCAATGAAAATGATCAATGACTCAGAAAATTGCTCCAAAAGCAAAATGGAAGTGCTGGAGTCAGTAATTTGAGCAGAGGCAGGATTGTGCAGTCATGGAACTGGGCACCTCAAACACGAGCTGAGCACAGAAACACTCCCTGCTGCAGAAAGCGAAGCAGTCTTTGTATATATCTATATTTATATCTATATTTATGTATCATTCCTGTGCAGGAACAACTACACAGGACTAACATCTACATCCCTGCCCTAACACTCCAAACAATCATTGCTCACTCTTCCACATTGGGATGAAAATGGGTTTTTCTTCTCAGCACGAGTTTGAGTGAAATAAAGCAGCCCCTGCAGCCATGAGGAACCTCTCAATATGCAGCAGTCTGGTCTGCAGCAAAGCTCCCAGGAAAAGCTGTGGGCTCCCAGCCTGGCACTGGGACTTGGATTGCAGGGAATTAGAGGTCACGGACATGGATCCACAAATGGAATTGTCTGGGAAGTTCTGCAGGTGCAGAAACACACGGCAAGTTCTCAGAGCATCCTATATATGAGCAGTGTTTTGGTTTTTCCTTGCCTTAGCAGGTGCAGCCAGTTCAGACACCAAAAGCACATTGGCAGGAAACCTCTGGCAAGGCTGGGCCACCACCCACCCCTGCCTTAACCCTGTGTGCACAAACCCAGTGTAAACCACGTCCCTCCTGTCAGCCCTGCCTGCTGTGCCCCGAGCCCCCAAATCATCCCAGGAACCAGGGCCAGAGGCTCCCCAGGAGCAGGACCCAGCCAGGGACACAGACACACCAAGGGTGCAGCCAAGGGCAGGTGTCCAGGAGAAAATAAAAGCAAAATAGAAAAGCAATGTATCTCCAGATATTCTCCCAGCATTCAGCAATCCCTGGATGAGGGATTTCCTGAGAAAGAGGACACAGCTTTGTGTTTTCTGTTCCTGATTAGATCTTGCCTTTTAAAACACTGCTTTCTGGCTCTAGGTAAGCCTTCAGCAACTGTAAAGTCTACAGTGATGAGCTCCATGAGATGGTCCTACAGAAAATTTATCAACTTTTGTGTGTCTTGGAGTCAATCAAGCACGGGATGTCCCTTGGTTCTTGCCAATGAAGAGAAATGAGCATTCCTTTCCTACTTCCCCTCCCTGTGACACTGAGGATTTACAGAATACAACTGGTTTTGACATGGCCCTGAGCACCCTGCCCCAGTGGGAGGTGTCCCTGCCCATGGCAGGGGCTGGGACTGGATGAGCTTTGGGGTCCCTTCCCACCCAAAGCACTCCATGATCCCTGTTACAACCTACACCTGCTTTGGCTTTACCACATTTAACAAGAACTGCTCACCCCGTTGACATCCAGGACCACAATGAATTTCCTGCTCGTGTGTCTATTCCTTTCCTACCAATCCCTAACATTTCACTGGTTTTTAAGACCTTGCATTTTCCACAGACCCTACGTATGACAGCTTCAATATTCCACAGCAATGCAAAGCCTGCAGGCCAGAGACCATGGTTACAGAACTGCACTGAACCTCGCCTGCCATTTAATTATCTCAGTGTCCCTTACACAATGAGGTGTTCCCGAGGTTCCTCACTGGTACGTTTGTTTCCACAACCCCCATGAACTCAGGACAGCAAAGGCTGTCACCCCAAATCCCCTTTTCCACGTGAGCAGTGCGGAGTCAGCTCCCCTGATCAAACCAACACTTTCCTCCCACTCTGATTTCCTGTGAAACAATGGATTCATTCCCTTTAATCTGCAAGAGGGAATTCCCTCACTCCCGGCACTGCAGTTCAAGGCTCTTAGGGAGCGACACTGTCAGAAGGGTTCTGGGGAAGGAAGGGCTCGACATCCTGCAAAAGGTTCTCCATAGCAAAGGGTAGCTTTTCCCACACAAAATAGATGGATTCAAACATCTATCAATGCTCTATTTAATTGTTGTCATTTAAATGGGTCCAGACATCAGATTAACTCACCCAGAGCTTCCCAGATCTCCCCCAAAAGGCTTCCCAAACCCTCATGTCACACTGACCAAATCCCTTCAGTCTGGTTTTTCTCAGCCTGCTGATTTAGGTGCTAGGTTACACAGCACACTTGGGAACTCAGGATTTCACACTTCAGCTCACTGAGAAATGTGGAGTGAAGACCATCTGGTCCTGATGATTCCTCACTGTTCACTTCAGGGATCTGCTCTGAAATGTATTTTACTAACACTGCAAGTTCAGGTACGACCTCGCTCCAGCTCCCTCTACTCGAAAAGATAAAATACAATTTAAGACAAAACTTTCCCATTTTGCAGAGAACACAGACAGCAGGAATTCACTTTTGTGCTTCAGGCTATCTTCTCACTCCTTTCTCCTCACACTCTGCTGACCCTGTGCTGTCCCTGGCAGATGTCCCAGCTCCGATAAAAACTTGCAACAAACTATCAGAAGATCTGTACATTATTAGCAAAGCTTTGTATTAATTTACTTGCAAATAAACATGAGAATAATAATTTCTTTCCCTTGTCTTTAGGAGATTTCTGGGGAGGTTTGAAGGTGGGATTTTCTCTTCCCAGTATAACTTTTGGGTGATGTTGGGTGCTCACTGTGAACACACAAATGCCACGTGCCCAGTATTTATTTAACCTCTCTGGCTGTGCCTCTTCTTTGTGTTTTCAGTAAACTTCCTCAAACTACTTTGGTTTTAGCCAACTTCTATTATCCAGACCCCTCTTTACAAGGCTAAATGCTGATGGTGATATCGATGCCACCACCCTGGAATGGCCATCAGTTTACAGCCCTAATACCCTAATAAATACCCTAAGAAATGCTGGATTTGAGCCTGAATTCTCAATGTATTCCATGACTACCTGGCATTTCTTCTCCTGTGGGGTCGAGTGTTGGGCAGAGGTTGATCAGGCCAGGCGAGGGATGGACCCTCAGCAGCACGACCCTGCTGAGCTCTGTCAGGGACAGAGGGAGCAGGGGAAGCTGGGGCTGGAACCTCTGTGCCCATGCAAACACACACAAACCACCCCTGCTCCCTGCACTGCCATGGGAGGGCTGTTCCTGGGGGAGAACCACACCTGGAGCCCCCCGGGGTGCAGGAGCAGGTGAAGGCACAGCACAGCCTCCCTGCAGAAGGAATTCCCGAGTGCCTCGGGATGACAGACACCAGGTGGGTGCTGCTCCCACCACGGCATCCCATGGATCAGGGGGCATGATGGCAACACCGCCCCAGCCTGAGCTCGGGGGAAGATGTGCCAAAACTTCCTCAGCTATTCCCTGCAGAGATGAAACACTGAACTTCATCTAAGGATCAGGGAAAAGCTGCTTCTGTAACCCTTTTCAGTGGAGCAATGTCCATAAACTAAGCCATAAGAAGTTCCACCTCAACGTGAGGAAGAACTTCCCAGGAGCGTGGCAGAGCCCTGCAACAGCTGCTCAGGGGGGTGTGGAGTCTCTCTGGAGACACTCAAATCCCATGCTGTGTCCCTGCTCCAGGTGACCCCGGATGCACTGGATAGTGTCCAGAGGTCCCTTCCAGCCCCAACTGCTCTGTGAGTCTGGGCCTTGAGTATTTGGGTCCCCCATGCCTGTTCTGTCCTAACCTAAGCTGAGATGTTTTGCCCACAGCAGGGGAACACAAGTGAAAATTCCATCCTCCTGCAGACTGAAGATGTTCAAATTTACAAATTCCCATTTCCTTCTATGGAAGAGTTTTTGCCTCAGTACTTTCTCCACTTGTCACCTCTCCTCCAGTGCTTCCAGTAAAGCCCCTCCAGGACCAGTTTTTATGAGATACCAAAGACTTATTTCCCTTCAGTTAAGACTGAGCCCACCCTTTGTGTAAGGACATCTCCAAACCCTGTGGAGGCACAGGCTGGGAAGAACGTGCTACTGTCGGGGTGAACGCCCCAATTAAGGAGGAACTCACCACAAAGAACAGATGAAAAAAGAGATTTCTGTATTAAAATGAGATAACCAGATCGCATGGAAAAGCTTATCAATTGTAATAAATAACCCAGAGCTCACTCAAGGCTTATCAAAGGGCATTACTGATTGTCATTCCAAGCGAGCCTTCTAAGCAACTTCTCGGGTGATTTTTAGAAGTAAAAACCTTAATCTAAGCATCAATAATGTAAAACTGTTACATTCATTATTTCTCTGTTTTACTAAGCTCTCCTTCCCCAGCCCTTCTAGGAGAAATCTCGCCTGTTTGACCCTGACTCTACTCCAAGTACCATGGAAACATCTGAATAACAAGAACGCTCATCAAAATTTAAACTTCTTACAGCAGCGCCAAGGGCAATGAAATTTTTATGGAATTCCAGAGCCCTGATTTTCCACACAAAGCCAAGCTGGGAAGAGGCCTCACACAGCCCTGTGCACGACGAGGCCCAGAGCCTTTAGGGCCTTGTTTCCAATTTTCAGCAATTTCCAGGCAAACCCCTCAATCCCAGTTCCCACTGTGCTGCCCCTCGGGAGCAGAGCTGCAGCAGCCTCTGGTTGGATCTCCCCTGCCCCTTCCCAAACAAAACTCCAACAGGGATCCCCCATCTACCCTGGGACTATTTCATGGGAGGATCTGCAGCACTGCTTCCATCACTGTGAACAATCAGAAGTGTAACTCCAGGATTTAGGGGTGTTTGCTCTGGATTTGTATGGATATATGCAGTGCATATAGAGCTGAGCGTCTCCTTGTTAAGAACTACTTTGTAACTGGCCAAATTGGGAATATGGCAAATTTTCCACTGGTATTTCCTTCCTCGAGTTGCACCTTTCAAAAACTCAAATCCTAAGTTTACAATTGTTCAAATCATTTCAATAAGTGAAGATTAAAAAAAAAAATTAAAAATTCAACTTTATTTTTCAATTGTTCATTTTGTCAAAGATGACAGGTTTATGTCTGCAGAGAGAGGAAAGGATTGGAGGCTGGCAAAGGCACCAGGAACAGGGAATGAGTGGCCCTGGATCTAACACTGCCCTGGAAAATCAGGAGCCTTTCCCAGCTCCGCCTCTCTGGTGGGACTGGGTGGATGTTTAGGGAGCAAATCCCTTTTTTGAGAGGTGACTGTGGCCTGTCAGCCCCTTCTCCAGGGCAGTCACAGCTCTGAGGGGACAGATTATGAGATGCATGTTCTGAAAAATCAATGTTTAAGTGTCTCACACTGGGCACTAAAACAGCTGGATACATTTCCTCTTCATTTTTGTGTCCCAGTCAATTTTTTAAATGAATTCAATACCACTTCATTTCAGCAGAGTGCAAAAATACATTCATTAGTGGTTATGAATGATTCAGGTTCCATGGAGCTGAATACCCAAACAGGAATAAATATGGATTTGAACCGAGCATGATAAATAAATCATGGGACTATCCCCTGAATGAGGGAAAATATCAAATATTGAATATTTTCTCAATAAAGTAGCACTGTGAAGTTTGTGCAGTGCACAAGGCAGTGAGATCCTGGGGACAAACAGCAGGAGAAGATGTACTTTAAGGATTTCCTAACTGCACCCCATAACAAGGGGAAGAGGATCTGACAAATGAAAGACAGCAAGCCTTGCCATTCCATATCTGTGACTATTTCCCAGTGCAGCCCCTGCAGTGGGGGGTTCAGTTGCGTGCTGCAGCCTGAGGAGCTCCACAGGCCAGGGAGGACACACATTTTAAGATCATTTCAAATATTAACCTCTTTGTTCACTGAATACAGATTGCCTCAGACCACTTGGGGAAAAGACAAACGAGGGCTGGGAACAGTAAAAATAATTTATGGGGTCAACTAAGCCCCTCTCATGTTCACCAATGCACCATGTGAATATCCAACAGCTGCTGCAGGATACAGGCACATGCTGGCACTGGGAAAAATACCTTTTTTCTGATGAAGGTAAAAAGAAAATATAGAGAGTTCATGCTTTTCCCTGTTTTTGTCTTGTAATGACACAAATCCTGCAGGCTGGCTTTACACATCAATTCCAATTCCCTTCCAGCTCAGTGAATGCAGGCCCATCTTCACATCAAAGTCCCTTCTAATTTACAAATCCCCAAAATAACCTTAATTACAACCCACTTCAGTAATAGCTTCCGTGTAAGGAACAAGCAAACAAGACGCTGCAGCCTGGAAAGAAACAGCTAAAAGGACTCAGTGAAGGCCTACAAAAACATGCCTGGTGGGGGGGGGAGTAAGGACAGACTGGCTCAGCCTTGCCCACGAAAGCTGGGAAAAGAAAACCCAAATAAATTTAACAGATTGGCTCAAAATAAAGAAAAAGAAGGTGCTGTTCTTCCCAGAGGCATGGGATGAGGTGGATACGAGATGTTTACGTGTGGGGGTGGGAGAGGGAGGTGGATTAACAGAAAAGAAATCTATGGAGGGTTGATAAATAATGGAGAAACTGCTCAGGAAACCCCAATCTGCCTGGAGAATGAGACATTACCCAGGGGAAACAACAACAATTCCTGCCCCGTACTGAAATCCTCCCAGCCATCTGCCTGTGGGCAGGACGAGGGCTGGGAACATGGGTTCCTGCAGCATTCCCTGCCACAGCACCACTGCAGGACAGGGCTGTCACACCCTGCCTGGGTGCCACCATCCAACAGGAGCTCCTGGAGTGCTGCACCAAAATATATTCCCATTTGCCTTTCTAATCTTTATTTTTAAATGGATTCTAACCACTTAAATACATAAAGATACAAAACAAACTTGAGGAATTCTTTGTAAACTGTGCAATTAGCTGCACAAAAACCTTCTAATTAATCTTTCAGCTTTCCAGAATGACTGAAGTTGGAATCTGGGGCTGTTTCTTACCACCCTGCACAGGTATAAATTCCCCTTTACAGTCTCTTATCCTGAAACATGGCCCAGCACACAAGTCACTGCTTCCAGTTACAGCAGCAGGAATTCAGAATGGGAATTCAGGAGAGCACACACCCCAGTAACATTCTGCGTTCTTAAATAAAATCCAGTAATTTGGGTTCCTTAAGGTAGATCAATTGAGATGGGTATCATGGACCAGGTGCACACCTCAAATCCAAGGAAATGTTTAAAGTTTGCAATATTCTAGAAGAGAATTCTTCTCTCAAAGACAAACAGATTGCAGAGCATTCACACACTTCAATACAAACAAGTAATAGTTATAAGATCAGGAAGATCTAAGAGTGTCCAGCACACACATTTCAAATGAGGAGATTAAACAGTGACCACTGTAACAGAAGGAAAGCACTGCAGCCTCCCAGGAAAAGAGCTGGTCAATAATTCTCAATTCTATTTTAAAACATTCAGTATTTCTGCAAGGTGGTACAGCAATGGATCCCTAAGGGGGAAGGATGCTCTTCCAAAGGAAGTTTTACCTATCTGAGCTGTTCCAGGCAAACAAAAGAACCCTTAAGGTCAGAAGTGACTCCTAAGCTCATGGAGCCCAACCATTAACCCAGCACTGCCAGGTCCATCATTAAACCTGTCCCCAACACCACACCCAGAATCCAAATACTCCCTTTAATACATAACATTTTCCTGCACTTCAAAGGAATGTCTCTTCTACTTGGAAAACAACAATCAACAACTCCAATCCCACATGAGACTAAAGAAGCCAAGTTCAAGTTTTGCAAGAGGACTGGGTAAGATTTGAACTCACAATGTTTAGCCCAAGTACTCCAAGTCCTGATTTCACATTGCTGTGATTGATATGGTGGTAACAGCAACAACAATCCATGGAAACCCCTTCAGAGGCTCCATAAAAGCCTGATTCCTTGGTGCTCCTGCTCTTGCTTGCATTGAGTGAGATTTTACAAGAGTTAATGAGTTAATTGTTGAAATCCTCAACTCTCCTGCTTGTAATCCTCGAGTTGCTGCCTGTACCATTCCAGCTACAATCCACAGGAGCAGCAGGGAGATTAGCACCTCTGAAATCACTCCTATAATGGTTAATCACACTAATGATCGTTTAAGCAAATTAGCAGAGCAAGAACCATGCCACGTGCAGATTAAGTGTGGGACTGGGAGCAAAAGCACAGCCAGTGCCAAGGACAGGCCCCACAGCTCCTCCAGCCTCAGCAACCGGAGCTAGCAGAACTAAACCTCCCTTCCAGCCCCACAAAGCCTCCAGGGGTTCTTGTTCCTTCCCACTCCACGCAAATTCCCAGAGAGCTGTCCAAAACAAAGTTTCAATTCTTTAAGGCACAATGATTTGAGCCTTATGCTTTTTTCTGCAGCCAAGAGAATATAACAGGACAGTGGTCACGAACTCTTATTTTTCTATTATCTTCCCACTGGAAGCACCTTCCTAAGACAGATTTCTTCTCTCTATGTGGCATTTCAGGATGTGCTACAGGAAACAGGCAAAGATAAACACTATAAATCAGAGCTGTGTTATTGTTGACATTGTCAGTAAACAAAGTTATTAATTATAGATGTACTGGGAAAGCTGAAGAAAAATTATCTGCCCAAAGGGGGAAGGAATGGCAAAATTATATTTTAAAGATTCTCCCCAAAGCGTCGCACACAGCTTAGAGTAAATCATCAGAATTTAGTGAAATGTTTGTTCTGCCGCACTGACTCAGCTCTCTGAACTACGAGCTGCTATACACTCACCTCAAAAGAGACTTTCAGTACAGAAAAGTGATGTATTTGAAGCTGTACTTCAGCCTCTTCGGGCACAAAGCCTCCCTGAGCTTCCCAGCCAACACCGACTGCACCTCTGTCCCAGAGCCAGGGGCTGTGGGTCGGAAAGGGCCTCAAGGACCATCCGATTCCAATCCCTCAGACTCCTGTCCAGCCTGGCCTTGGACACTCCCAGGGATGGGGCAGCCACAGCTTCCCTGGGCACCTGTGCCAGGGCCTCACACCCTCTCAGGGAAGTGTTGAGCTCAGCTCTCTGAGTGGGACCATCCAGCCAAATCCTCACCCCCTGACTGCCCCATCCATCAAATCCATGTCTCTCCAGAGACTGGGATCACCCAGGAGTGTGTCTGGTGCTTTGCACAAGCCCAGGTAGATAATTCATGGATGTTCCCTCACCCACCTCCTCATTTTCCATGTGCCTTAGTAGAGTTTCCAGGAGGATCTGCTCCATGACCTTGCTGGGCACAGAGGTGACACTGCCTCTGCCCTGTAGTTCCCTGGGCCTTTCCTAAACAATATTCCATTAGGATTAACAAAGGTTGTTTGCTAATTTGAGGTTGGAGCTCCAAAACACTCCAAAACACAGAGCTCAATGAGTTATGGAGCACAAAGCACAACTATTTTCAAAGGCTGACAGAACTTCTCCATCTCCTTCAAGTACCATTCCACTCTGCCACATTCCTATGGAAAACTACATTGTCCTGCCCAAGGACCTGCTGCTTGTGTTTATAGGTCTGGCTCTTGACTTTTTGGGAAGGTTTTGCAGCTTGCACAACCACACTCATTGCAGGGAACCCACAGAGAGAAACTCTGAGCAATCCTAACTGTGCATGAACCCCCCAGTGGTGGGGAGGTGCCAGGGGCCTTCAAGTATTGCAACTTAGGATGGGCACAAACCCCTTTTTATTCAAACTGTGCTCACAAAGTGCTTTACTGAAGGTAAAACCACCTGATGGGAGCCATAAGCTGGGGAATGGCCCTTCCAGAGCACAGGCTGCTCTGAGGTACCACAGCACTGCAGCTCACATCCTCACCTGGAAAACGCTTTGTTTAGTGTCACACTGCGACTGGCCTTGGGCTCCAGAGGGTGTGACAAAAGAGATCACAGACGAAATCTTTGAGTCAGCACTTGAAAATAAACAAGACCAGCGGAGCTGCCAGAATTCAGGACTGGTTAGAAACACATTCAATGTAAAAATAACCATTTATTAACCATTAACCAGCCTGCTGTGAGCCTGGTTTCCTTCTGCATCTCAGATCCTGTTCCCATTCCCCACAAGCCTCCTCCAGCACCCCTCTGGAGAGGGCACAAAACACCTTTATTAGGCAGCCCCCACCTGCCTCAAGGGCTTCCATCTCCTCCAGAACATTCTCCTTAACTTCCACTGGCATTGTAACCAGCAAATCCCTGTTTACTCCAGGAATCCCAACTCCGCTGTGGTCTCCTTGGAAATTATTCTCCTCACGAAGACAAACTAATTAACTGCAAGACTGAGTGGGGAATGAGCCACCGCAGATAACAGCCCGCCTCCTTCCCACAAATTACTGGATTGTTTCATCTCTGCAACTTCGGGAGAAACTTCCCTGCCAAGGACTGGAGTTTGGATAATGACACATCCAGTAACGGCAATAATCTGGCTCCCATTAGAGAAATCAATTATCTGGTGGATGAGAGGCAGCTTAAGGATCATAAAAATTTAACTTGCAAGAAAGTATACGTTCACTTTATGGTATGGCCTCTCTCTCGAGACTGATTTGAGTGATGTGTGCTGTTCTCCAGCACTTCCACTTTAACATCACCCTCAGTTTTCATCACGAAATTTGGTGGTGCGAAAACAGTGCAAAAGTTTCTGTTGAAATGGAGAAAAAAAAATTTAAACTCCTAAATTCAAAAATTAAACTCGGTGCTTGAGTCAACCAACTAAAATGGAAGGATGACCCTGATACCTAGAGAAAAATACTTGCCATTTAGGGCACAACTCCTATAAAAAGAGCTCTCACTTAGAGGAAAAAGGCATTTTAATGAGCTGCTTAGTTCACACATTCACATTGCTTGGACATCTCTGGCATGTGCAACTCAAAAAATTACTACTGAATCTTTCAGCTTTTAGTTTGCAATGGAAATTCTGTCACCTCCTTGTGATGGGGAATAAATCCAACACTAAAAACCCTACAGCTTATCTCTAGTACATATATCTGCTATATCCTTGAATCCTTACAAGCATTCAAGAGCACTTGGAACTGTGAGCCAGCTGGGCTTACCTTTCCTACAGCCATCCTTCCCAAGTCGTAAATCCTGTGTTGGGTAAAGCCTGTTCTGAACTAAAAAGCACATTTTTAATTTGGAGACCAGACAAAAAAAACCCCTAAATACGAAACTTGGGCAAACGTTGTGTTTTCTGTAACTGCCTGTCTAGGCCAAAGGCACAGCCTTAGCTTATTGCTTTATAAAAGCCATTTTGGGGGAACAGGATTTCTCTCCCTAAAGCAGCAGCTGGTTCAAGCCCCTGTTAATATGATCTTGATTTATTAGAAACTCTGGCCGAAAGAGAAACCAGCTTTTACAATTCCCTCAGTTCAATATCAGTTTCGACATTGCAGATATTTAAGACACTGCTGCTTAATTTAGTAACATTTTCATTATCCCCAAGGATTACTCAAGAACATTTACAAGGAAAACCATTTGTGTGAATTGCATGGGTTACTGATCATTTGGTTTTGTCTTTCTTAATGGTATTTTTTATAAATATATATATATATGTGCATATCTCACAAAGGTTTTTTTTTTTTTAAATTCCACGTGTACCTCATCTTCCTGGCACGTGCAGTTCTGGAGCCCCTACCTCTCTCCCAATCCACGTACCATTCCATCACACACACCCAGCCCTAAGGATCTCATCCCTGTCCTCACTAACCCCTGCCCATTTTGGGGCTGTTTTGCAACTGTTTTTTCAGCAGCACAAAAATCTGTTTGAAAACAACCTCTGTAACACAAAGAAAACTTTTCCAGATGTAATCAGACTGTCCCGGGAATTCCAGATGTTTCACGTACAAGAACTTCATGATTAATACTTGTCAGGTACTTGGAAAAGATACTTTTTAAGAGAAAAAGCCTCCCTTGCAACACAATTATCTGGGGCCTCCACTCCCCATGGACCTGGGGATGGTCCCTGTGGAGGGGCCACACATCAGCAGGCTCCAGGGATCATCCCGGCCTTCTCCTGGCCACAGGGTCAGACTGACCACATGCACAGCACAAGGCACAGCCAGCAGCTGCCTCTGCTCAGCCCTGACCCCGGGAAAGGTGGGAAACCCATCCCAGCCCTGAGCTTCCGAGTGTTTGCCCACCTGGAACACGGCAGCAGGGCAGAGATCACGGCCTGCCAGGGCTCCCCTGAGCCTCTCCTACAGCACACTCCACTGTTCTGACACCACCAGGGGATTTAAACTTTTGCACTGCTACCAGGGAACCCTCCTTCAGACTCTAGCACAGCTCATTCCTGACTTTTGGAAATACGATTCAAGCAGCAAATGTTGCTGCTCCTATCAAGGACTGAGGCCAGCTCTCCTCAGCGAGCTTTGTGCTCCTGAAATATGGCAAGACCTGGACAAATGTTCCTCCTGGTCCTACAAAAACATCAAAACAGACCAAAAAAACTCAAACTCCCAAATTTACAACAGTTCAACTACAGAACAAGATTTAGACATTGAGCAGGAAAAGCAGAGATTCTCTGGGCCCAACCCCATGGAACAGAGTTGGCAACAGAAACCAGATTACAGAGTCTCTAAACACAAGAGCGGGACTTTTGCATGATGCAAAGAACCTTTTCTTTTTGTGGAAGTTTATATTGCATTAAAAATTACACAGCTCATGAAGATGGGCTTTTTAGGTGCCTGGGCACCAGTGATGTAGCCTTAAAATAATGCTCCCACCCCGCTCCTCTCCCCTGGGTGTACCAGAATCTCTGTTTGTAACATTTTCTCCAGCAACAGCACCCTTGAACACAAACGTGGAGAGGCAGAAGTTCCCAGTTAGCAGAATTCACAGGTAAGCTATTAACTGCATACACATTAAATTACACTTAGGAGCAGCAGTGAGGGCTTTCAGGAAGTGTTTTCAGACAAACACTGAAGTGCAGTGGTAGAGACCAAAATCCCTGGGAATTCAGCTCATCCACCCTCCCCACACCAAACTCCCGGACACACTGCCCTTGTCTGCTTCACTACAGAAAGCACATCACTAATTACTCATTACATTTTCAGGGTCAGAAATAACTCCTATGCAGCCAAGGTACTGTTTTTACATCCAACACCTTCCCCAAGCAGCACATTCCAAGCCCACCAGGAAGGACAATCCTTTGTCCCCCACACGAGCCTTTGACAGCATCAGGTTCATGCAGCATCTCCGGAATCTCTAATTGAGGTGCAGCCCATTATCAAGATACAGCACTGAGCTTAATTAGAGAGGGAAATCGATGAAGATCATCTAGAAGGTATGAGAAAGGTTTGAGCAATTTTCAGTGATGGTTCAAATTTCTCCCCTGGAATTGTTTCCAATAATAATGAAAGCTTAATGCAAAAATAAGAGTTACCCAGACATATTACTCTGCTGCTGCAGGACTTAATGTGCTTTGCAAACAGCTACAATTTCTGGAGCAGGATGGCATCAGCTTTTATCAAAGGAGCTGCCCCACAGAACCCTGGAAATTGAGTCCAGGATTCTTCACGTTCAGGCTCTTCCTTCTGCAACTGTCTTGGTTTTGTTTTAAACAAAGTCTTGACTTGCCTCACACATCCTGGCACATTCTCATTTTATTTTAAAAACAGGTCATATGTTAATAGATGTATACTCACAACTAGTTTTTAAGCCAAGATCTTCCCATCAAAAAATTCAAATAATTACCTGCCATGGGTAACCAAAGCCTTTCCTGTAGCAGAGTCCCCATCCCACCAAGAGCAGCAGGAACAGGGAAATGCAGGGTGAGGCATTCCTGCCAGCCCTCAGAGAACACAAAAATCCCTGTTTCCTGCAGCTCCAACACTACAACACACCTATTTGCTGCTAGAATAAGGCTCTGCCATTAGCACAAGCCTTGTCAGCTCCACTGAAAATATTTCCAGGATTTCCTTCTAAAGCACAAAATAAATCATTCCATCAAAACACTTCTGCATTTGGTTTTTTCCATACAATTTGCTCTAGCAGCACAAACGAGGCAGTGATCAGCCTCTTGTCACATGCAAACTCTGATTTATCACCACAGATACCCCAAAACAAGCTTTTCTTTTTTAATTTTTAATTTTAGTTACATTAACACAGCAAGGCATTTAATGCAGAATATTTAAGATACACTATTAGACACTCAATGCTGTCCTAGACAACTTAAGAGTAGGCTTTCTGTTATTCCAAAAACTCATTAAAAGGGAGTAACAACAATAACAACAATAAAGAGCAACTCTGACTCTTCCCACAAATGCAGGGATTTGTTTATTTTAGCCACTTCAGACCTGCCGTGTCAGTTTTAGAGAATGAAAATAGCAATTTTGATGGTTTATGGTTTTCTGGTTCATCATTAACTGCAGTAAGTATTTCAACAGGGACAGAAACCTCCCTCCAAGCTGCTGGTGCCCACCCAGCACCAAGGCAGGGGACAGGAAGACCCTGTGGTGACCTCACCCAGCCCCAGCCCCTGCACAAATCCCCAGGGCACTGGGCACAGCCATAAATCTGAAATATTGCCCAGATGAAGCCTGACCTGGTGACCCTCCCAGTATTTAAGTGCCACTCTGGCTCTTCCAGGCCGAAGAGATGAAATACAGTGAGTACCTGTTTCCCCAGCTCTTCTGTCATCACTTCCCACTCTTATCTGAGGGAAATGCTACACATTCTTTCATGGCTGGGGAGGGCAAAACAAATTTTTCCAGTGCTCCCAACTCATGACAGATGTTATAAATAATCTGGTACCCAGCACCACAGCCAGCCAGGGGAGAGCACTGGCAACACGGCCAAGAGAGATGGGACTTCTCAGACCCCAAATTCTTGTCTCCTCCATGGGAAGGGTCCTTGGTTGGCCTGGGGCCGTGGTGACACCAGCTTTGGGCACCCAAGGAGAAGTGAGGAGGTTCCCTCCAGCTCAGCACATCCCACATTCTGTGATGTTCTGGGTACAAAGGTGCACACACGTCCTATCCATGTGTGTTTGGCCTTACAGACCACCTCAGGTGTGGGCAGGACTCAGCAGTGCCCAGCTTTAGGGGCTGGCACTCTCTCAGCCGCAGGGCTTCCCTGGGACATTCCATGTTCTCTTCCATATTAAACCATTGCTCACATGCACCAGGCAAAGGCTCAGTGTGTGTGACCAGTGGCTCCATGAAACCTTCAATTCACACAGACACAGAATCACTGAATCCTCCAAAGGTTTGGCCTGCAAGGGACCCTACAGATCATCATATTCCATCCCCTTCCACTATCCCAGGTTGCTCCAAGCCCTGTCCAGCCTGGCCTTGGACACCTCCAGGGATGGGGCTGCCACAGCTTCCTTTTCCTAAGGAAATTTCTTGACTCTTACCTCCCAAACGCACACATTGTGGATAGAGACTGAGAACACAAATTTGTGTAGAGTTCTTCTGGACCCTTTAGCACCTTCAAGTCCTCCTTCCCTGTTAAAGCCATTTTCCTGATTCAGGCCATCTCTGTGTAGGGAAACTAAACCCAACCATGGAAGCAGGAGTATTCCAGCAGCCAGCCCAGGCACAGCAGTGGTTGGTAGCACACCACACACCCCCTTCCTTCCAGGGTGTTGTATCCTTGTTAAAGAACACAGAAAAGCTGGTCACAGAGCACAGTGACCTTTAATGAGCATCCCTTTGAGTCCATGCACAATTTAAAATTACAGCTGGAAAATGCAGGTTGTTTCTGCCTGGAAATCTCAGTCAATCCATACCTGGCACTTCCAGGAAATCTCAGTTAAGAGGCAGCCACAGGAAGATCTTTCCAGTTTCACTGCCTTCACCCTGCCAGGCAATGGCATCACCCCCTCTTGGCACAGAATTCCACACCTGATCTGCCATCAGGGAATGTTAATAGAAGGAAAAAGGACTGGCTGCCTCAGCACAACCCCGAGGACGGAGTGAAACCTCCAACAAAAAGAGGGGCTCCAGCGAGAGCAGCAGAAAAATATAGAAGGGAGTTAGTACCCAAAAAACAGATCTCGTCTGAAACGCTGCCAGACTCATGTCCAAGAATGGCAGAAGGAGCTTAAATTAAGCAAACTCATACTGTTATTAGGTGGGAAGGGATGACAATTTCTCTAGTCTAGAAGAAAATGATACAGGGATCAGGTAACAGTTATTCAAGCTATTCAACCCTTCACCAAATTACAGTAATGCAGAAATACAATTACTCCCTACAGTGACCTCTCAAAGGAAAGTGGAATTAAGATTAGAACTAAGAAGTAAAATCAGAAATTCCACTATCCAAAATGCACTCTGTAGAATCTTTAATAGATTGTAATACTGAAGCATTAAAGGATTTGCTTTCTAGTGCCAGGTGTATAACAAAAATTCAGCATGGAAGGACTGGCAGAACATATTCTAAATCTTCACAACCAAATGAAGAAATCCTTTCCTTTGGTTGAGATAAGGAGCAAAAGAGTTGTCTCCAGCTCACTTTCATCCCCCAGGTGACCTGGCTGGATGTCAGGCTACAATCTCAGCTTTACCCACAACCTGCTTAATTGTATCACATCATTAATGTTATTAATTGCTGCCACTGCCCATAAAACACAAAGCCAGTCGTGGAAAATAGAGAGGCTGGAACTGAATATAGCACTACACACAGAGAACTGTCACAGTGAAACCATCATAAAGTGCTCTGAAGTCTCAGGCTTGGAGGTATTTCCAAAGCCAGAGCAGCAAATCTTTATTCTTTTGACCCAGGACACAAGGTAAAAAAATGTGGGGTTTTCTGCATGACCAGAATTTGTTGGCTTTCAAGAAGCTTTGAGTGAAAGCCCTTCTTTTTGGTCACAGAGGTTTTGTCTGTAGAAAAGCCTTTGTGTATGGATGTTCAGTGGACAAATGTAACCCCTCAGAGCTACTTTAGACCAACTTTGCAGCACCACAATCCACAGTAAAACAACTCAGTTAAGCTCTTACAAGGACCCTGCATTTGTGAACCACTCCTACACACCATGGAGCTCCAGAGGAAGAACTGCAAACCCATATTAGGCTCCCATTAATGAAAAAGACAGATTTCCTCATGGAACATAAGAAAGGCAAGGAAGCCAAACTTCTGCCTGAATTTTTCCCCACTCCTTACCAAGTCAATTTCTTTGGTTAGCAAGTCTGCACATTTTTTTTTTTTGTATAGCAAGATGCTTTTAAAACAACATTATCAATATTTCAGTGCTGTTTCTAGTAAAAACAGCTTGCAAGAGTAAGCAAAACAGTTATACACACAATAAACCAGCATATTACTGAATAACTCCACTTTTATCTGCTCTCAAGCTCGTTGAAAACAACAATATATTTAAGGATTATGAAAAATACATTACAGATGTCCTTTCCAAAGACAACCAAAGTTGAAGTACCACAGGTCGACTTTCAGATGTCATCAGCCACACAGTGGCCTTGGTCCTCCTTTAAAGAAGTATTTACATCAACCACATTTAATATTCTAGGAGCATACACAGCAGCTTTTCACCATGCTCGAGGTGTATTATATAAGCACATTCCTCATTTGACTATTTAGGAAATTATAAGCAGTTTGGATAATAAATGAGAGCAATGACACAATATTTCTAACAGAATTGGAGGGGTTTGTTTTTGAACAGGGCAGAAAACCGAACAGGATCTTTGACTGATAGCAGAATAAACTTGCTGTTTAGTCAGCTGGAGAACTGTTCCCTTGGAGAATTCCAATCTCTGGCCTACCTTGGACTGCCAGCTCTGCCTGGGCCTCCAGGGTGTCGTTGCCACTCTCAGCGATGCAGGTGAAGGTCCCGGCATCGGCCTCGGCCACGTCCCGGATCTCCAGGATACCCCCGGCCAGCAGCAGGAACCGCCCAGACCTGCACACTCAGGGACATGGTCATTCCATGGACACAGCCTCGGCCACGTCCCGGATCTCCAGGATACCCCCGGCCAGCAGCAGGAACCGCCCAGACCTGCACACACAGGGACAGGGTCATGCCGTGGACACAGCCTCGGCCACGCCCCGGATCCCCAGGATACCCCCGGCCAGCAGCAGGAACCGCCCAGACCTGCGCACACAGGGACATGGTCATTCCATGGACACCATCCCAGCACGGCCTCACTCCCAGCACCGTGTGACACAGAGGAGTTTTAATTACACCATCAAATTCCACACCTCAGCTCCACATTGAAAAATTAAGTTCAACCCTATCAATTCCACAAGAGCAGCTCATCTTTTTGCACTTGCAGCTTCAGTTGTTCTTAATTAAATGTGATCCAAGGTATTTAGTCAAGAGCAGCCAGAACTGAAGAAAAATGAAGAATTGTAAGCACATCATTAAAAAAAAAAGGCATTTTGCAGATCCAGCTAGAATGATTTATTGCTTGGAAAGCTGAGGGAAGTACATCAGAGACTGTGCCTTTACAACGTAAGGACAGCAATGCACACCACACAACGTATAGGAATTGAATTTTTGTGCAAAGATAAGCCATTCCTGTAAGATGAACTATTTCAGAATAAGATACGGGTCACAAGAAATTCAAAATGCGGATTCCTCAGGTGACAAAGGGTCTGTACAGAACTGCCCCCTCTGACTTGTGCAGGGTGGGGAAGGGTTTCTGGTTCAGCCCTTACAAACCACCTGTGTTTGACAAATGTGGCAGAGAACGGTGGAATTGATGCCAAATGCAGCCACATCCCCCTCCCACTGCAGCCATCACTGCCCTGCACCTGATTCAAACGTGTACAAGACTTTTCCAAGATCCTTCAACACTCCAAGTTCTCACAACAAAATGCCCAAGGACAGGAAGTTGTGCCTGGATGCTGACCCAGAGCCATTCTTATTTACAGCTGAAAGAGTCTGGGGGAAGAAGAAGAGAACCTGGTGGCTTTCTGCCTGGCATTCTCAAGCCATGGCTTGTGGGCAGGAAGAGACTGAATTCTGTCAAAATGTGAACATTACAACAATTGCCATTTGGGGTCTGTATATGGAGTGGCCAATGTACAAAAATCAACCTCATTGCTTTCTCCATTTGAAATTTTCCTAGGATTACATTAGTAGGACCAATCCTGGCCTGCTTGGAAAGGTAAATTGTTGGGACACAGGCTTTTGGCTCATCTCACTAATTAAATATTGATTTATGATCCTACTATAATTGCTGCTCAAATTTCTGGTTAATACATTTAAAAGCAGAGCAAACAAAACCATGACAGGAATTAAGCCAAAGAAACCAGTGTTAAAAGCATCAGAGAGATGTCCCTATCCAAGTAGTCCCTAAGGAAAGTCATATTGTTCCCTTAAGAGCAGGACTGCAGAAAGGTTGGTTTGGAAGAAGTGCAGGGAATTTGAGTGTAGAGATGAGTTTGAAAAAACACATTAAGAGCTCCCCAAAAGCTGGGAAAAAAGTCACCAAGGCTTGTGTGGGAATGGCATGTTAGACACGCCCTAAAACCAGGCCTAAAGAAAAACACAAGAGTAGGACAAGCCTGGTCCTTGACACTTCCATTCCCACCTTCCTTTATTGTGTAAAACAACTGCTTCGACTTTTTGTTCTTGCAGCGGAATGTGCTGAAGGCTGGGATGAAAGCAGGGAGCTGGATCTGCCAGGGAGCTGTGCCCGAAGAACTGAGACTGTCAAATCCTGAAGGAATGATAAAAGGCCACGGGAATGGCCGTGGCATTTTGAGGACATTAATGCCTTTTTCAGGATATGCACCATTGTTACCACCTAAAAGCAACACGTGCCTTAGGATGCTCCTTTTCCTGCAGCCAGCCTCCGGAAAAGTTACTAACAGGAGTTAAGATGTTACTGAAACTATTAAAAATGACTCCTCTAACAGGAGTAAAGATGTTACTAAAACCATTAAAAATTACTCCTCCTTGTCACCTTAGGCAACAGAAGTTTGTCCTATGGGATCTCACAAACTACTTGTAATATGGGAATATTTATGGGAATTCTCCTGTTCAGCCATCTCAATATGTGCCATGTTTATATTCTCTTATTTTCCTCCAGAAAACCCAGAGTTGAGTTCAATTTCCCAATAGGTGATCTAGTGGAAGTTTAATGGAAGAAAACAATTAATCTGCCAGACTCCTTGGTGATTCCCTCTGTATGGATCAGCTGTGGAAAAATTCTGGGCTTAAAGGAAAGCTGCTTTTGTAATAAAGCAAAACATCTTAATTTTGTAAGGACAATGAAGTATTTTCACAAAAGAGTGAAGCAATCCGATTTCAGACACTGGAGACAAAGAATCAGCTTAATATAAAAGTGATAACATAATTTGAAGTGTCATTAAAAACAACAAAGATTGATCACTCAGATGTCAGGGAAGAGGAAAATCAAATTCCAGCCTTTTATATGCATTCCATACAGCCCTCACTTGCACACCCATAACACACAATTACTGAGCTAGTCTGGCTGCCTCACTCACAGGCTTTTTGTGTTTCATTATCACAAAATATAGTGAGCCTTTATTAATTTACTGTAGTCAAACTGTCACTTATACCCTGAGGTTTGGGCTTTTTTCCCCCTCTTTTAAATTACTATTCCCCAAACATCTTATAATCTATTTGCTGTCTCAGTAAAGTACAGCAGATAAAATTAGACAGTAAATTAGATTATTTTGTGGAATCTACTACCAGAAAAATCTCCATAATTACTCTGCTATGTTTAACCTTTCCTGAGCTGGGCAAGTGTAATTCCCTCAGCAGCCCTGCACACAGCAGTGTGCAATAATGGAAATATCACACACCCGTGGGAAGCATTAGGGAAAACCCTGCCCTAGGAATGTGGATGTGATCAGACAGCTACAGACTGCACGGGAACACACAGCAGCAAGAACAAACGTGGCACAAATGCCCTCAACTCTGCCATCCCCTCCCTGCAGGAAACATCAACTGCACAACCACAATTCTGCAGGGTTTTGTCAATCACACATCATTTTGCTAAACTGAACAGCCCAAACCCACTGCAGAGTTTGCTGGACTTTACAGCCTTATTCAAATGTTATTGTTCAAGTCCTTTAGATGGTTTAATTGCAGATTAACCATCTCACCCACTGCAGCTTTTAACAGATTTTGTGGTACCTGCACTTGTGCTTTCTCCCACGGAAATGTCCCAATATAAATGAAAATACACAATATATGCTATTGGAGCACATCCTGACACACACACTGCCAAGTTTTCAGAGCAGATCATCTTCCAAACATTCCCAACTCTGTGTCCCAAGCTCTCAAAATCCACCTTGGTAGGCACCTGGAACTTCCCTTTTCAAGTTCAGAAGCACCAAGTGACTCCTGCCCTTGCTGAAGAACAGACCCTCACACAGCAGGATCTTCAGCCAAACTAGATACTGAAATAAAATTATTTTAAAAGGTAAAAAAGGCACAAAGTTGGCTCAAATCTGAAGAACTATTGGACCTGTATGCAGCATTTCCATTCTAACCTTCTGTACCAGATCACATTGACACCACAGCAGATTTTACTTTAGGAAATTTCCTGTAAAGGGCCTAAGATTTATTCCAATATCTTTATACTTCAGTGCCTTCCCTGCTTCCTTCCATTTCCCTCAGCATTCTCTGCATTCCTGGCAGAGATGTTACTCACTCGGAGTCCATGGAGGCAATCCAGCTGGAAAAGCAGAAGGATATTCCCACTGCTGAACCACACGGATGGTGCCTGTCCATGCACCAAGGCTGACAAGGTGCACGCCCTCCACCATGGATCACCCACAGTCTGGAGCTTCCTCTGGATTTTGGACCCTGATTTGGAGCTAAATCTCAACCTAGAGCAGGGTTTGGCCTTTTCCTTTCCTTGCAAACAACGGAGTTTTGGGCAAACTGCAATACATGAAGATTACCAGCTGGACCAGCGAGCCAATCCAAGGGAAAGCTTCCTAGCCTTTAGAGGAAGTCCTTCTGGAGAACCGACAAGTCAGCAGCCTCTCCATCAGATTCCTTTACAATCTACGAGATAATGAGTTCTGAAAGGCTTTCCTGGAGTTCTAACAGCCTTGCTACAATGGAATCTTGGAGCACTGTTAACTTCCCTTCTCACCCAACACCCAAAGCTTCTTTCCTCTCACTCTAATTAATTTGGAAAATATTTTATCACAGTGAACTAATTTCACAATATATTGCATTACAGGATGTCTGAACAACTGCCAAGGCTGCCATCACTCAAGTTTACTCATATTTATCCATTAACATAAATCTTATTGCAGTTTTCAACAAACAATCCATCAAATTTAATCGCCTTCCATTTTTTTCAGACCATATAACAAATATTTAATTCCAAAACCCCACCACTCCTTATCCTTAAAAATCATCTATTTTTCTTATAAATACACACTCCTATCCATATTCCCCTTAGGAATGCAGCCTGAAAGGAAAACATTTAATTTTGTATCAGATTAATTACCACAGTTACAACAAAAGTAAAAATAAGGTTGTGTGTTAAAGCATTTGACAAGGGGTCAAAATGAGGGATGAACCTTCCCATGCAGGCCAGGTTTTGTTTCCTATGCCCAGACCCAGACAGACGCATGTACCAATGTATATGGATATACCCACACATATGCATGTGAATGGCTGGTGTGGTGTGTGGATAAACAAACCCAGCATTTCCCAGGCAGAAGGGACATTAAAACATGTCCAGATGAAAAGAAACAGTTTTTTCTTGGGATAAAGAAAAGCCACGCTAACAAAGTCATACTTTCATATCAAAAAGGGATTTTAATACAAATTAAATGTGATTTAATTTGTAATTACATTAACAGACCATGCATAACAAGCTAAGGTAGCTATTTAGCAACAGTAACTGCAGGCTTTACTCCAACAAAGAATCTTAATTTCTGGAGATTTTCCAGTTATTCTATTCAAACCAGTAACACAATAGCTGGAGGGGTAAATGGAGTTTAAGAGGTTTCTGTTCTCTGCTCTCTCAATCTCTTCCCTGTCAAGCCCCAGTCACGAGCAGCAGACTTGGGAGCTTTGGCACAGTTTGACCACTTTAAGGAACAATGAAGGAAGTTTACTCCTATAAAGGGGGAAAAAATCAAATTTTCTCCTTTACCCACCTTAAAAGTAAAGTCTACAATGAGCACACATTTCACTGTAAGAAAAGAAGAGCTAAAGTGTTGCAAGAAATAAAAAGAATTAAGAAGTCAACTGGAACTTGTTCTTGTAAATATTCTGTTCTAAATATTCTGAAAGATCAGGTTAGACCTGCTTCAGACTGTGTACATTTGAAGATCAAGTATATTTACTAATGTTATGCCTCAGTCCTCCAGAACAATTTCTCACTCTGAATTCTGAGAAAAAGAAAATACCTGTGAAGCCCTCAGAAGTTATCGTGGCAACCTCACAGAAAAGCTCCTAAGGGAATTAACAGCACTGTATTCAGGGGAGGAATAATTCAGGCTTTGTGTATCAAAAAATCAAGAAGAAAATAAAAGAAGAGCTTTAACTGAATGTGCCACAACCTAGAGAAGGATGAGGCAGCAAAACTGCCTAAAGATGTGACATGACATCACTTTACATACAAGAAAACAAATTAAGATCTTACCAGGCACGTTTATTCTGACATTTCATCCCATTTGCTCGTGCAGCCCTAATGAGTCTGTACCAGCCTTCGTATGGGAGTGATTTCTTACATTTAGGGAAAAACTGAGTCTAAATCATGTGCCTTCAGACTGACACCAGCACCATCTCTCAGGGGCACGGCGCTGTTTGTCATTCCCACAGCAGCCTCCCAACAAAGACAGTTCAAATTACCAGCCCCTGGATTCTTTTAATTTAAGAGTTGCCAAAAAGGAGATATATTATATCCCTGATGCTGCAGAGACTGGTGCATTGCTCTGGCTGCTTTCTCTGTCAGCCACGCCACAATTTACCTCTCCTTGTTCCGTGATTAACCTGGCTCTCCATTAATCTCACCACTGACTCTGAGGGACACGGAGAACATTCAAGGATCTGTCTGTAATCCCGCTTCTAGGAAGTGAGTTCATTACATGGACAAAAATGGGTTTGGTAAGATTTGTTCTGCTTTTTTATATAGATTTTCTACCACATTATTTTGAGTGAATACACCAGCAATGACAATGTGTGAGTCTTCACTCGATGCATTTCTGAAAGCCCACAAATTTTTTGCCATCATGCCTAATTTAATATTCTTTTTTAACGAGAATATGGGTCATTTTGCTTTAAACACTTATTCTTTAATTCCTGTGAGCATTCTGACACAGAGTGGACATTTCCATTGTAGAAAGAATGAGTGCAGAGTTACACTCAGAATGCACCAAGTCGTGCTCGTTTTCCTGCAGTGTCCTTATTGCTTTAATTGCTTTTCTACTCCAGTGCCAATCTAAAAGTAATATATGCTTAATAACCTCCCTGCTTCAGACAAGATTTCTTTGTTTCAAATGGCTGCAGGAAAATACTGTGAGACTGTTCCAACGTCTCCTGAACTGCCTCCATTGTCCCAACACCGAGTCTCGAAGTGCTCCGGCACTCGGGATCAGCCTCTGCTTTCCCTGGTTAGTGAGCACTAACCCAGAAGCCGGAGTCCAGCTGGGTTCCTGCTGTTAGCCAAAGACAGGGATGTCAGCCATCACTCACCCATCCGTGGGAAGCTCCTCCTGGTTCCGTGTCCAGCTGACGGAGGGCGCTGGGACTCCCGCGGCGACGCAGGGGAACAGCGCGCTCTGCCCGGGCAGCCTGGTGAGGGACGAGGGCGGCTTCAGCAGCCTCAGCCTCTGCGGCTCCTCTGCATCTGCAAATGGGGCAAAGCTCTTACCACATGCAAAATCAGAACATGATCGTGTTAAAAACCACCCAAAAAACCCCTGAACCAAAACCCAACAAGCCAAAGAAAACCGCACATGAAACCTCAAATTCCTCTCCTGCAGCTCCACAGGATTCCAGCACCCCCTCACCCACAGTCTGTGGCACAGCCTCTCCCAGCCTCTTCATTTCCTCCAGACACCCAAACTGACTTCCCACCTTGGGGATTCTCCCTCTTCCAACTCCCTGGGAAAGTATTTCAGCTCAAAGCTACAGCCCTGAAACTGGAACTTCCACCCGCTAGGAGAGATTTAGGAAAGAAAGGGACAGGTCTGAGTTTGTCCAGCCAGTCTCAGGCAATCCCCTGGCTTCATCAGGGAGCTGCCTGAGAAAGTGCTTTTACGTGCTGGAAAATGAAATTACTGCAGCAGAGACTCACCCTAAGTGAAATAAAGCCACAAGGTAACATGCAAGCTGAAGCAACCAAAACAAAATTCCCCCACCACAGCTTTCCACCCTTATGAAAACAGGGAATCTCTCAGTTTGTTTAGCAGCAAATTGTGCTGGAGAGGGGTTTGCTCCTTTTTCTCCCCCTCTTAAGAGCAAGCACAAGCCAAGTGCATGTTTACTCAGTCCCTACTACAGTTTGTACCTTCTGCCCTGCACCGTAACCAGAGCAAATGAGTTCCACAGAGCAGCTGCAGCTTGGGCTGAGTTACCCCATGTTCATTCTGCACCAGTTCCTGCATTCCCAGCACTCTGCTGGGTGTTTGCAGGTGTGATGGCAGCACAGCTCCAGGACTGGACAGCCCTCAAACTATTTCTGGCCACCTGAAAGGGGGCAGAGTATTCTGTACCTACTCCACTCCTGCTCTCTGAAGCACATTCTGTGTCTGATCACACACACTGGGCTGCTCTCTCACTTGGCCCGAGGTGATACTCACAGGGATTTCTGGAAGTTGTTGTTCAGGCATTCTTCAGCCCAAACCACTAAAAACAACAACGAGTGCTCCCAGCACCGAGCTCAGGGCAGGCACAAGCTCCAGGGCACAAGACGAGGAGGAAGTGCCAGGACATTTGGAGAAGCAGAGCAGGAGGCAATCACGTTTGGCAGCTGGCGTAGGCAGAGGCAGCCACGCTCTGAGCAGGGCTGGGTCACACAGCCCATCCCTGCGGGCAGGAGCTGCTCTGCCTGCCCTGCTGTCATCGGGGGGATAACGCAGTGACAGGGACCTGCAGCAGCACGTGGAGCCTGCCAGGCTGCAAAGCAGGGATACAGCACGTCTCCAGGCAGCCATCCTGCACAGAGAGGAGCTGGGATGATTCCCTGGAGACATGAGTCCGACTGCTCCCAGCTCCCAGAAGGGAGTTCAGTTCGCGGGTAAATGGAAACCCGATCCAGAAATTAAGTGACATTTTCCCCCTGCATTCCTATGTTTGAAAGCAGCAGCTATTAAGTGGCAGAGCTCAGAAATGCATCCTCCTGCTCAGTGGAGCCTGGTATCAGACACAGCAGAACACTTAAGAAGCAGAACATTGTCTGTGGATGCAAATCCCTGTGATGCAAGAGTGTGCTGGGTGTATTTCAAAGCCTGGGAAGCAGTGGTGGGTTCACTGTCAGCCACACATCAGATAACCATTTAAAAAGGGAATGAACTGAATAAAGAACAGATTAATTCAAATCCTTCTTTCAAATACATCTCAGACCAAACAATCAATTATGGGGCCACTCAAGAACAAGGGAGCTTTCCCTTCAACAGCTTAATCCCACTTTCTAAAAACAGTCTGCTGGGAGGGATTTCACCAAACTTCACTATCGATACTTTTGGATTCATGACCAAGCAAAGAAACAGCTCCATCTGAATTCCCTGACACAACTCTATTTAATCACCTTCAACAAAGCACCACAAAAACAAGGAAGCTACATCTGGACCCAAAAGAATTCAAAAGCTCAACATAATATGGAAATTTATCACAAAATCTCCAATTGCCAAAAAGTCAGAAAAATCTTCAGCAGTTGAAGTGCTGCAGAAACATGGAGGAAATCCAAAACACAGGAATTCAATTAAGCATCTTTTCCAAAAGTGCTTTTCTTCAAAACCTGTATCCCTCACTGGGGAAGAGACAAGGCTTTGGTAAGGCTAAAGAACTGAATGAAACGAATTCCTACTTTAAGCATGATTCCTTTCCAACACCCCAATTTCAAAAGAGAGCTGCACTTGCAAAATTGGGGTGTTTTACAGAATAATTTAGTATTTTAAGTAGAGATGGGCCATGGTCATGAGAAACAGACTGTTCATTGAAAGGGACCCCTCAAGGTGCCCCCACCTGCCTGGAGCCCACCTGTCACCCACACCAGGCCAGGCCAACCATGACATTGTCCAGCCCAACCCCGAGAGCCTCCTGAGATGGAAATTCAGCAACCCCTCTGGCAGTTCTCCAAGCAGAAACAACTGAATCACAATTCCAACACAGAGACTAATCCAGAAGAGGCAGCTCTGGGAACAATTATGAAACCCCCTATGAAACACAGCCCATATTTCCCTAGTTTGGGAAGACACAACCCATGTTCCTGTCCCATTTTTGGTCACTTTTCAAACCTTTGTGTTAGAACAGCTGGTGACTCAACAGTGTCATTGGGAACAGAATGCACTGAATGTGCCAACAGTTTACATCAGCACTGGACTTCTGTTCTTGTAAAAATATCTCACTATTCCAGCACAATAGGCAAAGCCAAACCCTCCAAAACAAAACGTCACCCCTTCTGGGAGTAGGAGACTTCTCAAAAGGTCCCATTGTTTAGACAATCAGAATTTCCTGAATATTGGGACAATTAAAAGCACCTCAGCATCCCAAGAGTGAGGGACTAAGCGCCGAATTTTTGGGGAAACTTGCTCAGGGTTTGAAATATGGGATGCAACCTGAGAAACTTGGAAATACCCAAATTTTATGCTCAAAGAAACAGTCAATTCCCTCTTTGGATCATGTCAGAATGGAAGTGTATTACTGATGGCTTTCAGAAGTCTTTCCCCAGAACCCCTTAGGAGCTGGACCACTCCACATGGGAAGGCAGGCCCTGAGTGCCTCGGAGCAGTGGACGAGGAGAGAGGAGCAGCGGTACCTGGCAGGACCCTGAGCTCGGCCTCGTCGCTGTACTTGGGGGTGCCCCCGCCGTCGATGGCACACCGGTACAGCCCCCCGTCCGTGTCCGTGGCGTTGGTGACCACCAGGGCCCCGCTGGGCAGCTTCAGCACGCGCCGGTCCGGGGCCAGGGCCTGGCGGTCGCGCTCCCAGCGCAGCAGCGGCGCCAGCTCCGGGGCCACCTCGCAGCTCAGCACGGCACTGCCGCCCCGGGGCACCGCGCTGGGCTCCGGCTGACTCGTGAACCTGGGCAGACCTGCACAAACACAAAGAACACATCTGAGACCTTCCGAAGGGGACACCAGAGCTCTGAAGTACAAGGCAAGAGTCACAACCGCAGTTTTTAAAATCTTAAGCTGCTCCCCAACTGTTTAAAAATCTTAACAGCTGACAGGACAATGCTAAATACAGAGGGTATAAAGGCAAATAGACCCAATAATCGCCGAATGGGTTGGACTGGAAGGGACCTTTAAAGCCCATCTCATCCCACCCCTTGCCATGGGCAGGGACATCTTCCAGCAAACCAGGTTGCTCCAAGCCCCATCCAACCTGGCCTTGGACACTTCCAGCCACAGCTTCTACAATAACAAAAGCACTGATTTAAAAACAAAAGTAATTTTAGACAAAACAGGAGGAGACATGAAGTAACTCCTGCTCACTTCTCCAGTGTTGCTGCTGTCCCTAAGGAGCAAATAGCACAGAAATGGCAAAACTGAAGCCAGTACAGCCTGGTAGAGCTGAACAGACCAGTTTGACCAGGGTCTGGAAGAGCTTCCAACTCCCTGTGGGACACAGACACCCTCCAGTACCCCCTCAGGAGATCAGAAGATGGAGAGGAGTTCCTGTAGCCTTCCTCCTCCAAGTCTGCACAACACCTCCATTTACAGTCCACACAACACCTCCAGCTACAGAAGCCTCCTTATGGTGCCACAAGGTAAATATATAGAATAATATATAGATATTAATTATAGAGATAAATATTTGCATACAAACATTCTCAGTGTAGCTGAGACACGAGTTTCTCCAGGGCACACCACAAAGCTGACCCAGCAGCACTGCACAACACAAAAATGCTCTCCAGAAACAC
Organism: Atrichornis clamosus; assembly: GCA_013400975.1. Taxonomy (NCBI): domain Eukaryota; kingdom Metazoa; phylum Chordata; class Aves; order Passeriformes; family Menuridae; genus Atrichornis; species Atrichornis clamosus. The sequence continues at coordinate 173,375 of WBMZ01012377.1, forward strand.
ACAGACTCCATTTAATGGCCTCACAGTTGGACTGGAGAGGCCACGTCCTTCAGGGAATTTTGGGAAGAGGTTGGCGATCCCCTGTGCCAGACACAGCTGGAGCTGATTCCATGGAAGCCACAGCTGAGGCAGCCAGTGAAGCTGGAAGCACATCCATGAAACACTTCCAGGGCAGGGAAAACCACAGCACAGCAGTGAGGGAAGTGTGAGGAACAGCCCTGGAGTGGGCAGGTTGGAGGACAAGGAGGAGGGAGAGAAAGGGCAGCTTTGGGTACCACCCTGGGGAGAGCAGGGTAGAGCAGGAGGCAGAAGAATTGGGAATGAAGGCAGGAAATTGAGCCTGGAAAACAGAGAGGGCAGGGAGAGGTGCCTTAGTTTGGTTTTGTTTTCTTATCATTCAAGTTCTTATCGTTGTCAAGAAATTAAATTCATTTTCCCCAAGCCAAGGTAGTTCTGCCATTACAGTAACTGAGGAACAACCCACTCACTTTAATCTTATTTTCTCTCCAACCTGCTGAGGACTGGAACGAGGGAGCAGCTGGATGGACAGCTGACCACTGTCACTCCAACCCAAGCATTTTGCACTGGGAAATTATCAAACCTTCCACAGTTCAACCCAATTCTTTTACAAGTCTCACTTAATACCTACCACAAATGCACTGGGCATGTACCAGTAGAAGGATCAGTCCTTCAGAATAGCTGGATTGAATTCTAACACAGGAGATTTCGAACACATAAATCACTTCTGCCTTGTCTAGTTCCTCCCATAACCTTGTACAGGTTCATGTCCAACTGTTAAGTATTTTCTCCCCTCTTGGAGTCCTGGGCTCCTTCTGTAACTTTATTCCTCTGAGAAACTTTGCTTCTTGTTCCCCTCCATGTGTATTTCCAAACAACTTCTAGTCCTTTGATCTTGACCTTGTTTTGGTATTATTTTACATCTTTGATATTTATCCATTACTCCTTCCCTCTAAGGTACTCACAGGAATACAAATCACAATTTCTTTCTTTCAACTTTCCTTCTCCTTAATGAAGCTACAATCTTTAGTTCCTTTTCCTCATTCCCATCTCTAAAGATGCAGAATGGGATGATAATTTGGGGAGGAAGGGACCTGGCCAGAGCAGAGTCAGCTACAAGATCAGAGTTGGTTACTTGTGGATTTGTCCAGTCAGACCACAACAACCATAGAGGATGGACACTGCACAACTCTCGGGCAGCCTGTTCCACCTCATGGAGCAGAATCTCCTCCTTAAAACCAGTCAGAACCTCCTTCCGCCCAGCTGATATCCAATGTCTCCTTCTCTCCCACCAGCACCTCTGGCAGAACAACAAATCCAAGTGCCTGCTGTCCCTAAGATCCCAAACATCCACAGAAGTACTGCAAACCCGCTTCTCTGTGTCTATTGAAAAGATCTTCCCAAAAGCTGGGACCATCTCAGTGGCTCTGCACACTGGCAGGTTACAGTCAATCCCAGAACCCAAATAACCCTTTTCTCTCCTGAATCACCCATCCCTCTGTCCCACCTTGGCACAGTCCCAAGGGTACCTCTGCACCTGCCTGAGTTTGCACACCATGCTCAGAAGTTCCATCATTACTCAGTCTGGAGCATTATCGAATTCTTCCTGCGAGACCATGGAGGCCACAGCCAGGGTAACAAGGTCTCCTACGTGTGCCACACCTGCTAATTCAGTGGGTTAAATAGGTTATTCTTACAGCTAAAGGGCTGATGAGGCTGTTAACCCTGAGCCTCTGAACTCCAGTCTCTGAGGCATCTGTCCTTTCTGAAAATCTCCTTGACAGACTTCATTAAATGTTCATAATGACCTCTGATCCTTATCTCTCTCAATGTTCTCATTTTTTAAGAGCCCTGCATATTAACCCAATTCTTTTCCCAGGCTGGTGGGAAGTCCTAGATCTCCTCCTTTTGCCAGGAGCCTCATGACTTCTGTTTTCACCTCACCTGGGACTTCTGGTTTCACCTCATCTGTTGCCATCTCTTTGCTCCCAGGAACCACCCCTGGTACAGCCCCATTCTGGCCACCTCAAGCACAAGTGAGAACATTCCTGGAGGACTAAAGTCCTGCAATTTCTAACATACAGCTCAAATATGCTTTAATTTCACAAGTACTGTTCACTTCCTGGACAAGACACACCTCGTGCCTTCTGTTGTGTGCAGGTGCTCCACTGAGGTTAAATAAGCTTTATTTAAGATGGTTTCATTACTCACTAGAAATGAAATTACAGTTCATTTTCCAAGTCAGCTTAAATGCCACTAAAACCTCTATTTCGTCATAGTCCTGTGTGTTTTTAAAATATACATTTAAACCTAGCCTATAATTTTGTCCTAAAGAGTAATTCTCTCTTATTCTACAATTATTGGCAATTTGCACTGCTTAAAAGCCTCCATTGTGGAGGAGGGCCCTTTGCTTTAGCCAACAAACAACCACAAAACAATAATGATGTATTACAAAAAGCACTCCAAATCCAGGCCTTAATTACAATTAATTTGAAGACCTGTTTATAAATCCAGGAGCAGGTCCCAGAGTGCTGGCACACCTCCTACAGCAGAGAACCACCAGAAAATACCCTTTCATCTCCTGACCCAGAACCTTTCCATTACAGAGCTGCTCTTTTCCTCTTCAAAATATCAATTATCAACTTCCAAGCCTGCATTTCCTGAACTGTCTATAACCATTTTTGAATGCATTACCATGCAAGCCAGTCCAGCCTTTCCATTTAAACTACAAACACTTTGAAAACAATTTTTGAAGTTAAAGTTTTTAAGAGTTGATACTTTTTTCTCAGTGCTTTGTATTTCCCAAACACTTCAAGGTTAAGCAAGAAGATCTAATGATGACTGGAATCCCAGACTGGTTTGGGTGGGAAGTGACCTAAAGCCCGTCCAGTTCCACCCCCTGCCATGGGTAGTGACACCTCCCACTATCCCAGGTTGCTCCAAGCCCTGTCAACCTGGCCTGTAGCACTTCCAGGGATGGAAGATACAATCCTAAGGAGGAAGCAGCTTCCACTCCTCACCCACATGTTGCAGGGCAATCAGCTGAAGACATAACCCCATCTTTTGGTAAATGAATGCCATGATAAATGACACTTTGGGCTTCTGACATTAAAGACAATTTTTTTGTGTTTGTACACACATTAATCATTCTGTGGCAGTGCACATACATTAGGTATTGATTTTAGGACACCAAAGGAAAATACTACTGACCTAGCAAGAATGCAGGTTAATAAACTCCATTTAGGAAGGATGATTTTCCATTTGGAATGTTCTCCAAACACAGGCAGGAGAACACGTAAGCAACAGTGCAACTCACATGTATATAATGGGGATTAGATGCATCACAAACTCCACATTTCTGCTAGGACAATGCAAATGGGAGAGAAGGGGGGAAACCAACTCTGTCCCTCTTTTCTCCTTCTCTTTTGTCTCTCCCCTCCCCTCATCCAAGCCCAGAGCAATGGCAGGAATGTGAGTGAACAATCTATTAATGCAAATGTGGTGCATTCAATCAGCATTCCCAGTCTCGGCCTTACTGAGATTTGTGGCCCATTGTCTCCATTTCTGAAAAAGATGTGCCTAGAAGAGCAATAATTCCCATGCTTCTGGAAAACACAGATGGTTAAAATTCTGGCTGTAGCCTCCTGCCTTCAATGGAGCCAGTATTTCATCTCCTGTAGCCTGCAAAATCAGGGAATTCAGTGCCCTGAGCCAGATGCCAATCCAGCTCAGCAGCCTCGCTGCGACCGCGGCCAGCGCCGATCATTCCCAAGGAGACTGAAAGAAAAAAACCTTCCGTGACCAACAACCACGAAACAGCTCCCTCATCTGAGTGTGGTAACCAACTCCAGAGCCACAGCTGCCTCTGCTCTACGTCCTGCCAGCACCACTGGAAATGCTGTTCCATTTAACGTGGATGCTACTGCCATACACACATTTAACCCGCTGAGAGTCCTACCATCCTTCTGGGATCCATCTCGCCAAAGCAACACTGCACAAGAGAAGGGAGAAAAGAGAACCATCTCCTTGTCTCCAGGGAACAAAAGGCTGGGGAGGAATCCCCTTTTCCTACCCTGGCAGGGCTGTACCTTTACTAATGGACATAAGCCTTTGTGAGAGTTTTCCTCATGAGTCTCCCCTCTGCTGCCACTGCACTGCCTGGAATTTAAGACAACACTTTGTACAAGCATTAAGCAGCTCTAAACACACACACATCACATGTTTGTGCAATTAACGTTTTCCCAAAGCTGGTTTGGGGCTTTTTTTGGTGACATCTCGATGTGCTCAGCAAATGTTTTCTGGTTTTCCCCCTGATTCTATTGCAATACAGAAAAAGTAAAGTACAGGAGCAGCTGGCAGGTTTTCCAAACCTGTTCCCTCCTGGATACCATCTGTGAAAAGCCTCTGCTGCCCAGAGTTAACTTTTACTCAAGTTTTTCATAACTTACCCAAGTCTAAACTATCTTCAGCAGCATCACCACAAACATTCCACCCCTAGAGCTTCCAGCTCTCAATCTGAAATCCATCCAACTGCTCTGTGAATGATCCCACAAACTGCTCACAATTTTCAGGCACTGTAATTTTCCCCCACTCCTGTCTGCCTAATCGAATTTGAACTCATGACAAATCCATAACCACGACTCCTTTCCCCAAACAGCCTCTTGGGAAGTGTGAAGAATTCAGCACCACAAGGAGGTAGTGGAGACCAGGAACATGATCGCCTATTGTTAGGACAGCTCCAACATCTGTTACCCTTCAGTGACGCAGCCCGTCACAAAGCAGCCGCATATTTTGTTAGTGCATCAGCTCTCCTCACCCCAACCCTGCTAAAAAATTAATAAGTCCAGCCATCTGTGGACACTTCATTAAATTATCACAGCTCCTTCTCTCCAACATTATTCAGCATCATTTGTTGGAGCGGCAGAGGTGTGAAATGGCTTAAAATACACTGCTGTTAATGAGACATATTTCATGGGTCTCACCAGCAAATGGATTAGACTTTGTAATTACAAAACACTCCTGGAGAACACAGGGCCAGCACTACCTGTATTCGGGTAAGGCCAGATGCTTCCAGTCCTTTCTACAAACACCAAGCAGCACATCACTCTCCCCCCTTGCTCAGGCAAACCAGATGGGGGAGAATGCAACCAAAAATCCAGGCAGGACACAGCTCCTCAGGGGAGGGAAGAGGATTTTTACAAGGATTGTAAGATGGAGAGAGGAAAACTTACTGAACGTCCTTGCTGGCCAAACAAAAGTGGGAAGTGTGTGCAACACACAGCACAAATGAGCACTGTCAGTACCTAACCAGAGCCCTGACAGCAGGGACAACACGGCACGTGCGGGCTAAAAGGGTGTGCCCTGACCAGAATTAAGGAAGAGAGGAGAAGGGAGAGGATGTCACTGGACACACAGACATTTATGTACTACACACATAAAATAACACGTGGAGTGACCTGGTGGGACCTCAGAGCTGTTCTGAACCAGCAGATGAATGCCGCATCTCCCAAGGTCCCTTCCAACCTCCCTTATCCGATGATATGGGGAAGGTACACAGAAAACCATGGTGAAAAATAGACAAATATTGCACAAAATATTGTCCAAGCTGGCCTTGGACACTCCCAGGGAAGGGGCAGCCACAGCTTCTCTGGGCAACCTGTGCCAGGGCCTCACCACGCTCTCACGGGGAACAATTTCTCCTTTTTATCTACTACACATCCAAAAATTTTAGAGGGTGTTGGAACTAGAAAAACACATCAGCATAATGTGGTGTTCTACCTGGTAAAAAAAGCAAATCCAAATTCTCGTCAGGTGATTGTTAAGAAGAGATCAAGAAATTATTCCAGGAATGAAATGGGAACAAGGAAAATGACTGAAGGAAGATCTTCAAAAATGCAGAGGCCACTGGTGACAACCACAACTACCAGAAAAGCACTGGGGGGTGAGGTGGGAATCTCAGCCCATGGCACATGGTCAGGCTCAAGAAGTGCTACAAGGAATGGCACAGAAATACAGAAAAAAATAGATCTGATGATGGAGGAGGTGAAATTGTACCATTAATATTGGAGACAGGACTTGCACTTCAAGAGCCAAACAACAGAAAAGCTCCAGCAGCAGCAGCAGGAAAAGCTGCAGCAGCCACAATGAATCTGATCTCCACAGACACCAAGAAACAGCTAAAACAACATTCTAATGCCAGAAAAACTGAATTGAGGGCATGCAAACGATGGAGTCATTTATTTGCTACTGCTGAAGATCACTCTAACAGTGAGGCCAATGAAGAAATCCCTGTGGGATTTCAGGAGGAGCCCTAAAGATAAGGCACACAGATTGCCTCATCATTTAAGGAACTTCAGGTCTTCATCAATAGACTGCCTAAAAATAAAAACCCTACAGGCTCACAATTACTCTTTCTAAAACAAAATCGAGAGGCATAACAAAAGAAGAATAAGATCCGAGGGTTCTGGTGAAAGAAAAGAGCTTGACAGGTTAAATAATTTTAGATCCAGGCGAGGCTATCAATTACGGAAGCTCATGTGAACAAGCCATTCAAAGAAGATTAATGCACAGAGAGGACTGTCAGGATAAATTTATCACAAAACTGGAAGAAAGGAAAGATCTGAAAAACTTTTGCAGGCAACTCTATAGACAGTGACAAAGACAGCTGGTACCTGACAACAGGCATTTAGAGACAGGAAATAACCAACAATTTCACTGAGAGCTGCTCTGAACCCGTGAATAGCAAAGAAACCCCCCAAACACACAGTGCTGGAAGGCTGACAGAACAGCAGACAACACAAAGCAGAAAACTTCTGCAGACACAAACATCCAGCTGAAAGAGACGTCTGGATAAAGGAAAACACTAAAAGCCGTGTAACTGCAAATTATCCAACAAAATCACAGCCCAGTCACAGGGCCCAGGGCAGCACAGCCCAGGTGGGACCATCACACCTCTGACCCCTCAGTCGGGTGCTGGCCATGACCCTCAGCGTCTCAGGGATAGGTTTTTAGAGGCCTCTCCAAAACAAAGCCTTTCTTTGCCTAATTTTTAAGCTGTTTAATTGAAGAGCAGATTGACAGTGCATCTAAGCCAGGACTGACTTCAGAAGCTGTTAGAGAAGGGAGAGCAACACCTTTACAGAAACCTATAAATTATCTAGAGACAACTCCTCATGCTCCTCCCAAAATAGGGGTTTCTATATGCAAATTAATAGGGCTTGTAGGGTTTTTAATAACTTTTAACTATTTCCAGTGTATTTATGTGAATAGTGAGACATACCCTGTGCTTCGAAGCATGCTACCAAAAACTGATCTCACTGAAATCAACCCTACCATATCTCCTAACTTAATTTTTCCTTATTAAAAATAATTTTCCTTCATTTGGCTTCCTTTTCAGGGTCGCTAAATTTCCTCTTGAATTTTCATTATGGAAAAATAAAGCATTAATCAGAGACACACTTGTGCTTTGATACTTCTTACCCTTGCTGCTTTTGTGTCCCCTTTCACTTGGGGCACTACTACAGGTTCTTATCATTTTCAACAGGCAATGTTCAATGAAAAACCTGAATGATGCCAGCACACAGACCCTTCAGAGTCCACTAAATAAAGCTGAAATCTTTTGCAGAGTTGCACACTGGAGCAGGCAGGGAGTGAAGAACACAGGCTGCAGATGTAACCATCACTCTGCTGACAGCCCAGGATTCCGAGAGACATCTCCACACAAACTTTGTCACACGGAATTCCACAGGGATTGCTGGTGCTGACACGCACAGCAGCGACAGGGAAAATGCATTTCTGAGTCAAAATACTAACAAGTGAGAATTGAGTCTGAACAGAGGTCAGCCCCTGGTGTAGGAGAGCTGATGCACCACCAGTATGGTCTCACTTTGGCCTTGTCTCACCCCCCAGACCCACTCAACAGCCCAAGGGATTTTAGAGATTTGGCATCCAAGCTCCCTTTACAGAATTCCTGCTTCTCCACAGATTAACTCTATCACCTTCCATATTTTCAAAAGCAAAGGTCAAGGTTTGAATATATGCTGCAGAGAGTTTCCCTTTCTTATGATTTACAGGAAGTTTGTATTATTTTGAAGTACAGGAACACAACTTTGTCCATGAACCAAACGCACAAAGGGTATTCTTTTTGCTAATCACAAGACTTGCACTGGATTTGAATTTTATTCTAGAAAATACATGAGTTTGTTTTTTTCTGAGCAGTACTGTTACATCATTACTCAAGCAGGAAGCTCAGGCACGAGCGCCACAGATCTCTCTGTGTCCCCTCTGCTCCAACCTCAGTAGAGCATTTGTCACCCTCCACTGAGCACAAATAAGCTTTAACTGGCTCACTGACCCACAGAATTTGGGACAGGGATAGTATTAGTCAGAATCAGGGCTGTTTGATTTTGTTTGGTACAAGGTGCCATAAACTTGACATACAGAAGGCTTAAGAAAACCTGTGATTTTAGACAGAAGTAGGTTTAATATCATTCAGCAAGCAAATTCCAAGTCTCTTCACCTGGGCTACAACTCGGTCCTTAGGTATCAATGAAGAGTTTCAAAACAAGCAGGTCACATCCCTGCCGTGGGCTTTCCCCAGGATTCCAGTCCTGCCCTTCTCTGCCCTGGACGTGGAAGAGGCTCTGGTGTTAAATTACAGCTCCGTGTACTGGAGAGAACACAGCACTCTAAAAAAACAGGATAAATCACCTGGAGAGACAAGGACTTTACAGGAAGCAATTCCTGGCACACACACCACAAAACTCCAGGAGACAGACCAATTGCTGCCCAAGAGGGAGCAGATCCTGGATCACACAACCTCCCCTCTGAGGTGTAGAGAAGCTTCTGTGTTTATACCCTGCTGATCTCTCCAACACTTCCAGATCATGCAGGAAACAGGGCTTGAGTTTGAGTCGCTTTTCACCAATTCAATTATTTCAGTCACGTGCAAGTCCCAAGTCCTCTCCTGCCGTATGCCCTAAAAAGAACTAAATTCAACCAAATTCTGAAAGACAGACTGTACCTTAACCTCTAGCACCATGGCAGAGGTATACGAGTCCTGCCAGATCAGAGAAAAACAAGTGACAATGTCTAACTCATTTTTCCCAACCTGAGCCTGAACATCTATAATAGTTTTGAAACCTTTACCTTCAGTCCAAGTACTGAAGACCAGTTCAAAGGCTCACTTATATTTTTTCCCCTATTTTAACTGGACAAATGCGGATTGTAAGAATTGAGAATGACACATAAGGTAGAACATTTATTATCTTAAATGTCTAAACTCTCACATTTTCAGTAACAACTGACAGAACTTGTACAAACTGCAGTTGTGTTAAAACCACCTTTCCCATTTACCTGTCATGAAGAAATGCATTTTGATCTAAGCCAATTTATGAAAAATGCAGATGCTTTTTTCACAGAAAAATATGTTTTTGTAAGGAAAATTTATCACCCCTGTCACTTACTGGGTAAGTGCTCTTAAGTACCCTCCTCTGAAGTATCTCTGCTCTGAGGTTTTTTTCTTCTTCCAAGGTACAGAATGTTCTTTATTCATAAAGATCTGATCAAGATTGTTTTTTTCCCCTTGCTCTTAAAGGAAATGTGCAATCTTGGGTAAATAAGTGCTGTTATTTCTAACCTAATCCTCTCTTTGAGGAGCTGGTACAGTTTGTCCTGATCTTTGCTCTTACCCTTGAGGTATGGCAAAGAGTCCAGTGAGAAATAAAACACTGCTCAGTTGTAATCTGTAAAGTTTGGTAAACTCAGAGGACATGAACAGAACCTGACTGCGTCCATGCAGCTCCTTGCAGTTATGGCAAAAAGCAAAGACAAAATTACAGCTCAAATTCATGCTTTAAAAAAATCTTTACCATTGCCGATAGAGAAATAAGTCATTCTGGTATTAAATCCTAAGTACTCTAACCCACCTGAAGGAAACACTGCACACCTCTGATGCCAGGCTTGGCAGAGCTCTGCCTTTCATTGCCAGCCCACATCCGTGCAGGTTCTGCTTCCTCGCACAAGCTGTGCTCAGGGAATGGCCTGGAGCATCATTTCTTGGCCACAACTTCACCCACTGCCTGCCATCCAAAGAGTGTAATGGATACAGAATTACTTATCTCTGCCTGCCCTCTTCATCTGCAGCATCTTGGTACATTATGAAAGTAATACTTGAAATTTAACACAGAGAAATTCTTTATTGGCCCGTGGAGAAAAAGGCAAAGCGTGGAGATCTTCTGGAGACGGTGTCGCGAGCTGCACCAGAAGCAGGATCAGGCACCAGCATCCCCTGGCTCACAGCTCAGTTAGCTCCTCTGAGCCACATGAACCACCACAGCCCATCCAGGCCTCCTGGAATTCCAGTGACAGCTCTTCCCAGCATCCATCTGGAAGCCCCAAGCCGGACATATGCAAGATGCAAATAAACCTTGAAAAGGCAACGTTTTCAGCTAAAAGCTGGAGCAACTTCCCAAGAGAAGTCCATTCCCTACGTGTGATGCACGGACAGGGAGGGATTCACCGGGGTGAACCCCAGCCCAGGGCAGGGACCCCAGGGCAGGGTCACAACGACCCGGGGACCCCCGAGCTCCCCCACAGCACAGGCTGCAGGGGCTCCACAGGAAGGCCTCAGAACACACATCTTGTCAGTGAGCCTGCCCCGAGCCCTCTGCCCTGCACAGCAGTCCGGAGCAGCCGGAGCTGTGGATGAGCGGGAGGAAGCAGCAGGACGGGGGGATCTACCCAGGTCAGGAGGGCAGAGCACACCGTGCTGAGGAGCACAAAGCGCTGGAGCACGCCTGGAATTACCCCCAAATCCTTCTTCCAAGCATGGGAACGGTGTGCCCTGGCCCACTCCAGTGTCCCTAGCTGTACCTGGAAAAACAGGAAGTGTCCCAAGGTTTCAATGTTTGCACGTTCAACACAAAACAACATGGGAAGCTTCACTGTGGCATTTCCTGGATCACTGCTCAGGAAGAACCATTCCCCTCCTGCGCTGTGCTGCCCCTGCAATGTGTTCAATGGTTCCAAGGCAGATACTACACTTGTACTAAATACATACCAACCTTTCCTGGCCCCTGAACCATTTTAGAGTTCGACACCACGTGGCAGGAGCATTTCTTAACAGAAGTAATTTGTCTGTACTTTAACTAACAGTAAGTACAAAATGAAGGCTTGGAAATAAAATTTCTATGAATATTTAAACAGGAAATAATAAAACAAGGAGATTATTTAGTTGAGGTGAGAGAAAACAAGTCCTACGTTATCACCAAGTGCTTTTTGAATTAATGAAAGTCAGACACACCTGAATTAAGTACCAAGGCAGTGCCACAGCTGCCTCATCATAACTGAGCAAATGACACAAAAAGCTCAAAGCCAAGAATTATCAAATGCAAAGATGAGTGGAAGAAGAGGAAGAAAAACAGCTAGATTCACCTGGGGAAAAAAGATGACAAGAGGTGAAACAAATAATGTAGTGAGCAGTCTTTAAATGGATATACAGAGCAAATAAATCTATGATCAAACTCAGTGCCCCTGTCACACTTCCAAACTCTTACATCCTCGTGTCTGTTCTCTCAATAAAAGCTTTAGGAAAGCTTTAACCAAGCCACAGTAAACAGTGACTGGGGAAAGATCACCTCGGGAACATTTTTCAGCTCATATCATTATACTTTTTATTAAAATACATACATATTTATTTTTCCAAGATGAATTACAGACACAGATCCCCAAAACTTTGTAAATCTATTTTTAATCCATGTTTTACAGAAGCTTTTCCAACCCTCCACCCTTCTAAAGATCTAACTGCCACTTAAGTATCAAAGACAGATTTGCATTTCAAAAGCCAATTAAAAAACATACTGTACCAAGGCACTGATTAAAGTGTTGTGGCTTTACATAAATTAGGCAGCTCCTCTGACTTTCCCTAGTTCACATCCATCATAACAGTGGGAAAATCCTATAGATTATGCGGACTGTATGACCACCACACCTTCTCCCTCTAAGAAACGCTGGTGAGGACAAACTCAACCTTCATTTGCTTGAAGGAACCAAACTGTGGAGCTCCTATCCCCAGACTGCTGATCATTAAAGAAAACTACAATTTACTGTTGTTTGCAGTTCCTAAAGATCAAAGATTTACTACTATAAGTCTGGTGGAACAGCAAACACTTCACTATCAAGGTGCAGCAGCACACAACTTCAAGTTACAGACTAATTCAAGTATTCTTCGTAATGTAATATTTTATCACATCTTCTGACCTGTTTTTTAAACCTAAAGAAGACAAAGATCAGTTTCTTTAAGAGGCTCAGTTGCCACAGAACCTCTGACTCTCACACCTCCAAAACCCCAAAGAGCAAAACCTTCTCACTGATTATCACATATGGAAAAGGTCCTTTCAAGGCACATTGCCAAGTGCAGTGAACCTGCCGTGATCCACTCCCCTGCCGTGGCACATTCAGAGCAGTGTCAAACACATAAATTGATGCAAAACCCAAGGAATTCTGTGTCTAACGTAATTCCTTCAATCCCTGTCCCAGCACTCCATGCTCAGGCACTTGAAGCGTGTTTTGGGTTGAGTTTTCCATACAACAGTTCACTGAGCCCCTGCCACCCCACAGCAACAAAAGAGCTCCAGATTCCAATATCCAAAAATTTGTGATCCATCAAACTAGATTATGTAGAAAATCTATTAAATAATTTGAGAAATGTATCTGAATTTAGCCTCCTGCAGGACTCGGGCAGATTGCTCAGCATCATCCATCAGCAGTGCAGTTCCAAGACTGAAAAGTCCACCCCTGTACCCATAGGATGGAACACAACATGTTTTTACTGGAATTTCCCTGCCCTGGCCTACATGACTCACCAGAACTTGCCACTTTCAGGCAATGAAGTTATTTAATGAATAAGAAGCTGTTCAAACATGCAACCTACGCTTCAAAATATCCCCGTTTAAAGAGATCAGGTGCACGGCAGCACCACATTCACACACTCCAGAGGAACCCAACACACCACTGCTCAATTAACAGGGGAATTAGCTCCCTCCCACTGGAATTCTGAGGCTGAGGGGAGCCCTTACTATGCTAGCAATGCCCACGCTCACCACAGCCCAGAAGCTGCCAATTAAAACAAAGAGAGTGGGAAGGAATATTAAAAACCACTGTTAAAACTAGGGATTCAAATGAGGACAAGGAAAGCAATGGAGCTAAACCAGAATTTAAATATTCCATCTCTTATTCCAAGGCCTTCAGCAACCAAACTGCCCTTCCCCCTACCAGAGGATTAAACTCAGTGTGGTCCTGCCCAGCTCTTGGCACTTGACTGGGTTGGTAAATGGGTTTTCACATATCCACATCTGCCAAAGCCTCTGGAGCAGCAGAACCAGGTTGCACAGAGCAGCCACAGGATGCTCTGGGGCAGGTTTCCAATGAACAGGATGGCATAAGGCAGTGCAGAACATGTGTCACCAGCATTTCCTCTGGTTCTGGGCAATAAAAGTACCATTTTTATTGAATGGAATCAATCAGTAGTCTTATAACACAGCTGTCAGGCCAACGTGTGCCAAAGGGGCAACTGGTTGTGTGGGAAAGATCCATATTGTCTTGGGTTAGGCTGTTATTTGTTCTGTTTTCTAGCTCAGATTGTTTTGGAAAAAAAAACAAACCCTCACCAGAACTGCATTGTTGTTTGTTGTGGGGTTTTTTTTAAGTAGGCTCTCGGAGTTTATTTTCAAGTACTAAAAGGTAAGATTCTATCATTTTAGAAAATATCAAGTGAAACAGTACCTTCTACTTAGCTAGGGGAAAATGAAACTTTGGAAGACGTTTTGGCTTACCTTCATTTTTAACCCCATTAACCTCACCTAATGATCATACAGACGAGGCTGATGGCAGAGGCAAGAGGCTGAAGGCTCTCATGTGGAAAGCAGCACAACGAACCCCGACAGCAGCCATGCAAGGAGGTGGTAATTGCTCCAGAGAAGTGCGTGAGAACTGCCTTTATTGTCCTCATTGCCAAGAAGCTCCGAAATCTATTCCTCATTAGAGACTCTCCAAGTCTCTCTTTTAAGGTATAAACCCCCAGTTTTTCTATTTCTGACACTGCTGATGTTTCACAACAATGTTACAAGCCAAGTTAATGGGAACAACATCCGAATACAAACGACAGAAGCGGCAGCTCTGGGAGATGCCGGAGCACCAGTCAGGAAGAATTCATTACCCCGAGACATTTATTAAGCAAAGAGGGGAAAAAAAAAAAAAAAAAAACCTGTTTGAAAAAGGCTGGCAAACATCATTAGAGAAACAAAGGAAAATTGCTTCATTGGCTTTTTTCGTAGTTACAGTGCCTTAGTTTACCTTGTTTTTTCTTTCTGGTTGGTTTTTGAAGTCTCACCCTTGCTCAGTAATTACAAGTCTATTTACAAGACACACAACCTGACAATCCCAAGCCCTGAGATACAAGCAAATGACTGAGAACAGACCACTTTTCCCAGTCCTAATCTTTATTTTTATGTGCAAGCTTCACTCCCTCACTGCTTTCTATCCCCTAAATAAAAGCCATCACTACCCAAGTCTAAAGGGTACTGGAAACACCAAAGCTGAGGTTATGACTGGCATTCTTTATGGAACACTTCACGCATTTGGTTGGTTGTCACTTTTCAAACTTCCTTGTTCACACCTGATACTCAGGAAACAGAAAAATACAACCCCCAGCACTCCCTTCTCCTCCTGTCTTCCAGTCCTGTAGGCATTGTACACACTGCTGTTAAGAGCTTCCAAATGTTTCAGACAGAGCAGATAAATCTCCACATACAAGCACAGAAAGTTATTTTAAGGTTATTTATACATAAAGAAAGCAAAATCCTGGGGTTTTCCTCCTTCTAAGCTCTGGTAAATCTTCACTGTGATTACAGACACCTGACACTTCTCTTAATCCACTCATTTCAGCTTTCCTGAGACACTCACACATTAAGCTGCTTACATGAAGAGAACACATGCCAGCTCCCAGCCAGTAAAAGGAGAGACACAGCCCCAGTTTCCCTGACAGCTAATGAAACCAGGCTGCCTTCCTTGGGAAGCACCTTCCTGTTTTTCCAAGGGCAGAGCATCCCCCTCTCAGGCAAACCTACACCCCAGAGCCTTACCTGCCACGGTGAGCTTTGCCGTCCTGCTCACGATGGTGCCCAGGCTCTCCACAGTTGCCACACACTGGTAATATCCTTCATCAGGTTTGTTATGCTTGGAATGCACCACGCTGTTAATTAATAAAGACCCATCTGGCAGCAGCTGGCGGCGGTCGTCCGACACCAGGTTGAGGAAAGTGCCGTCCTTTTTCCACTCGATTTTGGGAGGGGTGTCGCAATGCGCTGAGCAGTTCATGATCACCGACGCCCCGCGCACCGACAGCACGTCCAGGGGCTCCACCAGGAAGTAGAAAGGAGTGAAGGTTCTCACCAGGGATTCTGTAACACACAGCACACAAGTTCGGGGTTAGTTTTGTGCAGTTTTTCACACAAAACGTGCCCTCCCTGGACATACAGTAATGAGCACAAGTGGTATCCCTGCTCACAACAGCCTCTCCCTGGAGAGATTAAAACCGGCTTGGTCTGAGGGACAGCGTTTCCTGCTTTGACTATTTACATCATGGACTCCCAGATTCTGAGAAATTTTCATCCCGAAAAAAAATCCCCGCTCTGCTCTCAGCCTCTGTGGGGTGGGTGCCCTCACAGCAGTGCAGTCGTTTGGTTTGTGCAACCAAGATTAGAACCCATCAAGAGTAATTCAGCCCTCAAGAGAAAGTCTCCAATTCCCATCTTAAAACATCTTGCAAGTGTCATACAGTGGTTTTTTTGCTTCCATTCTAGTCCAGGATAAACATGATTACTTTTCCATCTTAAGTATTCCCAAAAGATTTCTGTAATTAGCATCTACTTTGCATTAAGAAGTGAATTTTAATTACTGTCTTTCTGGTGTATTTGGTCAAGCAGAAAGACTGTGTGTCAATATCACTTTGACTTGTCTTAACTTAATCATCCATAGAAAACAGAAGACAAATTATTCCAGGGAAGAACAGTTTTCCATATCAGCATAACACTGGGTTCAGGGAAAAAGGGGTCTTGGTTGTTAAAGCCAACCTTAGAAATAACATCCGTATAACTATAACAAACATCTGTACTCATCTCCAAACCATTTCATCCTTCACAGTATGGTAAATAACAAAATGCTGAAATACATAAAGAACACCTTAAAGACAAATATGCATGTAATAATGAGATTTGTTTAATTAAGTCACAGAATAATTCTGGGTTTTGAGGAAAAAGCGTAACTCTGAGGTGACCTTTACTTGCAAACAAAGTCTGTCCTGTAAGCACTGCAGCTTCTCCAATTGCTTGGTTGTTTGTGGGCTTTATTAAAAATCGGATTTACCTTCTAAAATGACCTTAATTAACAAATTGATATGATTGCCTCTATCACTGAACTACACAGAGAGTCTCTGGTCTCCAAAGAGCCTCCACTTCCCCCAGAGAGGGACTCCAGCCTTCCTGCACCGAGCCCATTGTCTCTGCTACTCAGAATTCACAGCAACTTGGAGATAAGGCAGGAATGGTGTGAAACAACAGATTATTTACACTTTCGTAGCTGATATCATTCAAATGCTCTTCTACCTTCAAGAATTCAAAGAGGAAATAAAGGAAAACGTTCTAGAAAAATTGAAGTTTCCCTAGTGACAGTGTCAGTCTCAGGTTAGGTTGGGATCCAAATCCTTGATTTTGTCTTTCCTGAGGATAACAGACACACTCCCTGCCCAAAAAACTCCAACAATCCAAATATACAAAACAAGAAATTCAAAAAACCTGCTTATGTTACTCTGGCTTGTACAGTGACACCTACATGTGCATGCTCTCAATTCTCTGTGCCTCTGAAACCCTGAGTGTCAGCTCTCGAGCATCAAATGACAGAGAAGAAACAAGAGCCACAAGCAGTAGGAAAATCTTTGACCTGTTTATCACTGTAATCTCTTTCAGTGCCCCAGAAGCCTAAAGGTGTTTTTAAAATTCCAGATTCAGCTCCACAGTCCCCAGGTTTTCCAAGGGAAGCACTCTTTCCAAGCTATTGACCTTATTCCCCTCCTTGACTACAAGCTTCTCCAAGTTTTTCCAATAAAGATCCAGACCCCTATGAGAACAAAATACACTGCTTTGAGTTTTGCTTTTCTCTGGCTTTTCAAATAAAACCCAGGAAACCTCTGAAAGGGGGATGGCAGCCTTCTGCCTGCCCTGCCTGTCTCCAGTGCAGACTGGAGCAGATCAAATCCATTGATGGGAAAAGATCATTCTTGCCCTGGAAGCAACCAGGTGTCCAAGGAAACAGCTCTGCAGAGCAGAGGATGTCAAGAGAGCACACCAAGACCAAAGAACAGCACAACAGGGCTTACAAGCTTTCAGGAATAATGGGAAGCAGATTTTCAACCAGGTTTCAGAGGTACCAAACTCCTGCCAGGGGCCCCATGAAGACACAGCACAACCTGCTTTATCCTGGGATATTACCGTGCTCCTGCACTGAAAGCAGAGGGTATAAAATGGGAAGGGTTGGTAAATAACTATATCCCATCCTGAAGGAAGTTAAACCAGAATGGAGACCTTTTTTTCCAGAGGATCTGCAGTTTGGGATTGGGACACTCTGGGCCACACTCCAGCCAGTCGATCTCGTGCTGCCTTCAAGCCTTGACTGGGCACAAAAAGGGTTTGTGCACACTTGACCTTAATAAACTTCTGGATCTACCAAAGAGCCATTTGTCCCACTCCATCAGCCTGCTGATTACTCAGCTCGATGCCAGCACATTATTTTGGGCAGAATGAGTGTATTTGGTGCAGGCAGTCCTTCCCCTTTGCCCCCACACTTATGTATACAGGGGTGTTCACACCACTGCATCCATTTGTGTTAATACTGGCCCAAGGAGCTCATACAACAGCCAGACAAGTCTGTCTTCCTGCTCGGAAACAGGAACAGTTAAATCTTGCTCATTCCCACCAGGACTGGGTTTATTTCCCCCCAGGCCTGCTCTGAAGATAAGTGGCAGGGAGCCAGCCGTGCCCAGACACGATGGAGTGCCCTGGCACAGACAAGATCCACGTGAGCTGCACACACGGAGTCATTCCACACGTCCTGGAAGCTCCACAGCTCCCCTCCTCACCCCTCCCA
>WBMZ01012378.1:0-74947 GCA_013400975.1 Atrichornis clamosus
TAAATATATATAGACCTTTAAAAAAGCTATATTAAAAATATATAAAATGCATTAAAGGCTCAGTTGGACTCTGCAGGCAGAAGCCACTCTGAGAATCTTTATTATGATAGAGCACTTAAGGAGATATTTTAAAGTATTGCATCTGTACAAGTAAGAAAATATTTTGTCTAAATGCATCAGTGTATTTGTATTTTTTTGCAAGTGAAGGTTTACAATTTACAAAAAAGTGTGTATTAAACCAACAAAGCTGCAGAAGGAATTTAAAATAATAATAAAGTGTAATTTTTTTGTTCTAGTTCTCAGTCTGTATATATGTAAAATGTGGTTTCGCACGGTGCCTTTCTTTTCAATGGAAGTTTTCAATGTATGGACTATACTGAGCTCAGTTTCTTCAAGGTACAGCCTGATGTTGCAAAAGGAGTTTTGGTGGAACTCTCTAGTGGGGGAATGTTTTATTTTTTTTTTGTTTCTAGATATTTTTTTTTTTGGTCTTATTTTACATGCTTGTGTTATAAACAATCTCGGGAGACAGGGTTTGGGCTGTGTCTAAACTGCATTAATGCGTTCTGTAAAATATAGCTGTACAAATAAAAGAATAAAATGAAGAAAAGTGGCGTATGATGGAGTGAGGGGTCTGTTGTTGCCTGTCCTTCTCCTTAAGCACCTTGAAGACTGGCTGGTGCCCTGGGAAGGGGCTGGGCATCCAGGGCCCTGGTGTGAGCTCTGGGCCTGGTGCGGCTCTGGCCCTGTGTTGAAAGCAGGGGCCTCTTTCAGCGTCGGGTGAAGATGGTCTCTGCCATGAGCTCTGAGCAAGACTCAAGCTTGCTGCTCTGGATCCTGGTGGGGACTGTGCCACCTCCTTGGTACTTTCTGCATTGGCACCGAGTAGCAGCAGGAACAGGGCAAAGCCTGGGAGAGCCCCTTGCTGACCAGCCCAGGGACAGTTCCAGATGGCTGAGCAGTTATTTATATTTCCTGGAATCCAGTGCACTTGCCAGAATTGCTCAGGGAAGATAGCTGCCTGCTGCTCCTCTCTCTTTCCAGTGCCTGGGGTGGTGGGGGCCTGTTGTTCTGCCTGCCTTGTGAGATGGTTCACTGGAGCAGGGTCTGTAACCCCATCCAGGAGCTCGCTGACCGAGAGCATCTCTGCTTTCAGCCATTGCACGCTGCCTTTTGGCCAGTGCTGAGAAAGCCCAGCTTCAGGAAGTCCCTGGGCTTGCCCCTGGTCAGGAGAGGAGCTGCTTTGCTCTGTTTGTGTGGCTGTGAGGAGCTGGGAGAAGCCCAGGAGTGATCAGGCCCTGTGCTCTGTGCTGCTCTGGGATCCCTGGTTTCAGAAAACTAAAGAGCCTCTTGCAAAAAGTTTCTCTGAATTACACAGGCAGGACAGGCTGAAACCAGCACTTCTGTGGAGCCTGGCCACAGCTCAGCCTGCCCCGGGGTGGAATCTGAGTTTCATTTTGAGTTTAGTTAATTCCTGGATAATTTTAGTTCAGGGTTTTGAGGGATGATTCACAGTGGGAAGCACCAGCAGGAAGGGGAGAGCCTGGCTGTTTGCAGGGTCAGGAGGCACTGAACTAAGGAGGAGCAGGGATGAAGAGGAGGATATGTTTTTCAACACACCACGCGCCAGAAGCCTCTGCAACCAAAGAAACCCCGTATGGGAGGAGAATGCCAAGAAGAGGGGGAGCCGGTTTGCTGCTTTGCAGGATCCTCTCTGCTCTGACTCAGCCCGCTGGTGGTCACAGCAGGCTGAGATGACCATTGCTGACATTATCTGAACGTGTTTGGGACCAGGAGCTATGAAGACGCTTTTGGGCCCTGTGAGTGGGATCATGATGACCAACAACAGCAATGCTGTTCTTAGAGAAGTTTCTCCCAAAGAATTGTCTTGCTTAGCATAGCCTCTGGATCTGGACAGGCTGCTGACCTGGAGAGAGTGACTAGTCGTCATCTTTGTGAGCTTGCTGCTTTTATCTGCTGTTCTTTGTTATCACGAGATTTTTGAGCTCTTGCTTTATGTGCTCAAGGCAAAGCAGTTGCCTTCTGCTGTTTGCCTCTAAATAAACACATTGTTTCAGGCTGAAAATTAAACTTTTTAACTTCTCTTACTCTGCTCTTATGAGATCCTACCTGGAGTACTGTGTCCAACTCTGCAGCCCCCAACACAAGAAAACCATTGATCTGTTGGAATGAGTCCAGAGGAGAGCCAGGAAGTTGATCACAGAGCTGGAACACCTCTCTGATGAAGACAGGCAAGTTGGGGATGTTCAGTTTAGAGAAGAGGAGATTCTGGGGAGACTTCAGAGTCCTTCCAGTACATAAAGGGGGCCCATGAGAGAGCTGGACAGGGACTTTTCACTAGGACATGTAGGGAGACAAGGGGGAATGGTCTTTACCTGAAGGAGGGTAGATTTAGGTTAGATATTTGGAAGAAATTCTTTGCTATAAGGGTGGTGAGGCCCTGAACAGGTTGCCCAGAGAAGCTGTGGATGCCCAATCCGTGGAAGTGTTCAAGGCCGGGTTGGATGGGGCTTTGAGTAAGTAGTGGAAGGTGTCTCTGCCCATGGCAGGGAATTGGAACAAGATGATCTCAAACGTTCCTTCCAGCCCAAACCATTCTATGATTTTATGACCCCCAGCTCCTCTGGCTTGTCTCCCAGCAGACCAGATCTGCTGGCATGTGAAGAATCCCCACAAAAAGGCAAGGGCTGAGCAATGAGCTGGAGCCAGCCTGTCCCCCCTGCTGTTTGATTTGGCCGGGCAAGACGGCTGCTTGGCAGCCTGCAGCAAGTGCCTGCCTGCTGTGGGGCAAGCATTTCATGGAGTGAGGTCTTCCCAAGCACCCTTCTGGTCAGGAGCCTATTTCTCACCACGCAGTATGAGCCCAGCATGAGACCTCACCAACTTATTCATGTTAGACACAGGGTGGTGGAAAAATGACCACAAATGGGGCATTGCCTGAGTGTTGATAATAGCAAAAACTTGATTTTCCACCTTGCTCCCTTGCTTGCTTCCCCTGTCTACCTTTCTCTGGTGGGTTTTAAATGTTTAGTAAAGCTGGCTGTCCTCACAACGGGGTTTTGACACTCATGCTGCTGCCATTTGACACAGATGTTTAGGTTTCTCCCCTCTCTGTCAGGAACTGCTTGCCTTTGAGCTCACCACCTGTCTGGTTACTGCAGTTGTCACTTTTGGAAGTGGCTGGGCTGGGCTCACAGCCGCACTTGCCCCAGACAAGCAGCTGTGTAGCCATGACCTCTATTTCCCATTGATTTGCTCAGCTACTCTTGCAAAACAAATACTGTATTTTCCCAGAGCATGGTTTCCTCCTCCTGACAGATTTTACTTTTTAAACAGCGATGTCATGGCTTTTCCAGGCAGTTCAGCCGAAGCGATAGCAATCCACGGTCAAAGACCTGCAGGCATCTGGCACGGATGGTGTTTGGAGAGGCGAGGGAGCCATCACACAGAGAGTTGCTCTACACCTGTTTTATGCCTGCTTTATACCCACAACCACTGCACTGCTCAGCCTGGCCCACGTCGGAACCGCTGGGTTGTTTGCCCTTGGAAAACCCGGCTCCAGAGGCAGGGTTCTGCTGGCATTCAGAGGGAAAGTCACCACCAAACCTATGAAATGCCTGGTTGCCAGGAAGGCCCAGCAGAGAAATGGGGATTCAAAGTTCAGGGCACTGAGCAGGGCTCGGGGAGGGGATGCTTTATTCCCTTTGGCAGAGTGGATGGACGACCCCCGGGGCCCGGGCTGGGCAAGGCCGGGGCGCTCCGCTGCATTCTGCCGAGTCTCCACAAGAGGGCAGCAGAAGACGGAGTTTAAGCACGGAGTCCTGGAATTATGGAATGGTTTGGTTGGAAGGGACCTTAAAGATCATCCAGTTCCAACCGTGCACAGGGACACCTTCCACTAGAACAGGTTGCTCAAAGCGTCATCCAGCCTGGCCTTCCAGGGATGGAGCTTTCACAGCTTCTCTGGGCCACCTATTCCAGCATCTCAATACCCTCAAAGTAAAGAATTACTTCCATATGTCTAATCTAAATTGGCCCTATTTCAGTTTCAAGCCATTCCCCTTTGTCCTACCACTACATGTCCTAGATAAAAAGTCCCTCTCCAACTTTCTTATAATCCCATTTAGGTACTGGAAAGTGCTATAAGGTCTCACCAGGGCCTTCTCTTTTCCAGGCTGAACACAGCTGGAGTTTATAGAGAAGAGTTATATACAGAGAAAAAGCATAGTCCTGTATTTCATGTATTCCATGATTTTGTGTGCTCACCCATCTGTATCGATCATCTCTTGCCTTTTGCTGGTAACTCCTCACAGCACAGGCCGGCATCTGTCTGTACAGTCCCAAACAGAGCCCCATCCCTGACTCCCTGACAGCCACCACAGTAGTACAGGTAAATACCCTGATATTTAACTTTTATATTATACTCTGGCATATAACTCTTAGCTCAGCATGTTCAGCTTTGCTTCTGCATGTGTTTGCGCTGATCTTTGCCTTGTCTTTCCCTTTCCCTTCCCTTTTCTCTTCCTTTTACCTTTCCCTTTTCCCTTCAAGGCAGCTGCTGTCAGCCCTGCAGATGCCATGGCAGTATCCTAGCTGGCTGAGACTAGGAAGGAATCTCAGGTAGTAGCATCAGAAATCCTGAACACAGCTTGGGCTCTTAGACAGAGACATTTCAAAAATTTGGCACTAGGATCGAGCCTATGTGAACCTCCACAGCCTGACTCCCCTCCCTCTTTGCTACTGGAGCAGAAATCCCAGAGTCAAATTCTTTTGGATCTGTGCCCAAATTTTACTATAAAATAGAAACCTCTCAGGCCTGTTGCAAGTCCACGTACAATCCCAACATCGCTGCTGTCTGCAAGGCCCATTCCAGGGATACATAGTACCATTCAGCAGGAGTCTCTCTCCCTTACTGAGCTCTTGTTTTCCATTATCACTCAGGCATGACAGACCAGTCTTCCTCCACCCATCTGTATCTTCTGGGGCAGCATCACCCCTAAACAAGAAGGACCCTGCTCTATTAGATTTTCAGCAAGCTGCTAGAGCTGTGAGGCTGTAGCAGCTTCCTCACTGCCCTGCAACACTGGCTTGCATGTCCAGAGCCAGAATAGGGAATGTCGTCACCCTGGCTCCCAGATCACAGCTCAGCCCTACCAGCTTGAGTGCTAATATACAACGAAAAGTGTTTTTCTCTGCTGGCAAGGTAGTGATCGATGGCAAAACTGTCCTGCTCGTGAAAGCAGAGCTGAGAGTGTGGAGAGTGTTTTGTAGGTGATAGCGAGGGACAGAAGGTGCGATGGGAGCCGCGCCGGCGGCCGCGGTGACAGCAGAGGGCACGCTTTGCTGCTACAGCGCTGAGCACACAGCCTGTGCACACAGACCCGGGCACTGCTGGACTGCTCTGGGTCTGTGGAGCAAGCTGGAAACGTGGGGGTAAGGAAGCAGTCACAGGAATTCAATGCAATTCAATCATCTGCAAAGCCACATGCCCTGCAGCGCTGCGGCAGAAAGAAAGGAACAGAATTGCCTTTGCCACAGCCGGGCGAATGATGGATTTATCTGGCCGGAGAATGAGCGTGAAAAAATTCAGAGCACACTGATCCCATAGAGGGGCTGGGGGAGGGGGAACTGGTAAATCAATCTGCAACTTCCTCATCGCTCCATGCCTGTGCCAGAGTCATGAGGACGTCTGGAGGTCTGCGCTTACCCCTCCCCCAGGAGTCCTCCACAGGAGACAGTCCAGAGCTGTATGGACAGATGGACTTCCTTTCTCCACTCCCTCATCACTGGTCCCTTCACGTCAGCACGAGGTGGTTTCCTGAACCAAAGCACATGCTAGTTTTCCTTTAGATTTTCCTTGAAATTGAACATAAAAACATCTCAGCTGGAGAATATCAAAGTGTTTCTCCCAAACACTACCTGAGAACTTTGGTCCTTTCAACATTGAATCTGTCAACAAGGCTCAGACCTTATTGGAGTTCA
This sequence comes from Atrichornis clamosus, assembly GCA_013400975.1. NCBI lineage: Eukaryota > Metazoa > Chordata > Aves > Passeriformes > Menuridae > Atrichornis > Atrichornis clamosus. The sequence continues at coordinate 6,004 of WBMZ01012378.1, forward strand.
GTTTCTTTGCTTTAAACAGACTGAGATACTTCTAGGGGAACATTCCCACCAAAGCCTTGTCTCTGGTCCTGTCTCACTAGCCTCACAACCTCAGCTGAGTCCCAAGAGGGTAACAACAGCCAAGGTGGATATCAAAGCCTTTCTGAGGGTGCTCTTGCTCGGGAGCCAAGTCATCTCCTGATGGGGTGCAGAGAGCAGAAAACAACCACACTCTTTCCTCGAGTGAGCTTCTGAAATTCAGTGGGACAAATCCAAGACATTTCCCTTCCATAATACTTACCCTGTTTCTAGGGGACGCTGGTGTAATTCCTTCAACCTCCCCCAAGCAGAGGGACAGCCACCCAGCTCCAGTGCTGCACAGTGGTGGAGTAAGAGCCAATCTGGTCTTCCAAACTTTGTCCCCATGTGGCTGGAAAAGCCGTAGTAGCCAGGGAACAGCAAAGCCAGGGATCCCCAGTGTGACTGAGGGTCTGTGCCTGCCTGGAACTAGACTGTAGGGAGCACAACAACTCCAGCAACATTGCTCCTAGCCCAAAGCCCTGTAGGGCTTTATTGCTCTGCTGCAGGATGTCCTGCACTGCCAGATGGCCAGGAAGGGGTGGCAGGGCAGCGTTGGGGTGGATAGATGCAGAAATGAAAGCCAAAGTGTTGGGGAAGATGGGGGCTAGGAAGGAACAGCTCTGGGCTGAAAGTCTTTAATAGAGCTGGGCTCATGCACACAGAGATGCTGTGGGTAGGTGCTGAGCAGCCTGGGTTTGGGCAGGACATCAAGATTGGCCTCTCAAAACCCATTAAGGATTCAAGTCTGATATTTTCCCCCATTTTGTGGCAACATGACCATACCACCTGCCTAAAACCAGCCCTGCCAGCCTGCCTGGAATCCATCAGTCTCCGACTGAGCTACGCAACTCTGCAAAATCCCACTAAATGTGTCTAAATCCTGCTGGCCCTACGCAATGTTGTCAGGAAACAAGAAAAAGAAGGTTATTCCTGCGCTATGCCAACTCCTACAGCTCTCATCTCCATGTTGGTGTACAGGTGGGTCCAAAGGGTGACGAAATGTAGCACAGCTTTCCATCCTGAGCGTCAGTCCAAGGCTGCCCTCCAGCCCATTGCCATGCCCTAGGAAATACAGATGCAGAACTGATCCCTGTGGCACATCAGGGCAGATCCACAGCTGTGGCAGCCTAAGGAGCTGGTAGCTCAGGAGTGATGGGGATCCCCAGTGTCCCCATCCCCTTGGGGTGACAAAGCTGAGTGACAAAAAAGGTGCCAGCCTGAACAGCTGCCTGCTGTGTGCAGTGGCAGGGAACATTAGGGAACAGCTTTCAGTAGCCACAGGGGAGTCTGAAACAACCCGGTGCTGCCTCCCATTTCCATCTCTGCTCCTCTCCAAGGTGGAACCCAAGGAGGCTGCACTGCCCAGCCTGCCCTGGGCTGTGGGAACTGGGATGAGCTGGTGGGGAGTTGGAGCCTTTTGCAAGGCTGGCCGAGCCTTGCACTGCCGTGTGGCACAGCTGGGCTGTGCTGTGCAAAGAAGAAGAGCCTCGAGGCTACAAAACAAGTCTATTCCCAGTGCAAGTAAAATGGGGAGAGCCCAGCTTTCTGCTACTGGCACGTCTGGAAAGGTGGGTAAATTTTTATGCTGACAGGAACCTTTCCTAGGAAACCTCTCTTGAAGGCAGGCAAGAGGGCCAGGATAGGTTTGATGCCCTGGCATCTGCTGCCTTGGCCATTTGCCATGCCCAGGACTGGCTCTCCTTCTTTGCCTGCAGGAGGAAAAAGATGCTGCTCCAGCTGCTAACACAGGGTCTTGGTGAAGAGAAAAGCTCTGACAGTCATGGCCCTTGGGGACAATTTGTTCTCTTAGGTCCAGTCACTCCCCCCGGCCTTAGCAGGAGGCTGTGTCCTGTGCCCAAAGCAGCGAATGTGTCTGAACCAGAGCAGGGGCTGATTCTTCTCCGCTAGTTTCCCCAGTGCGAGACCAGTGCTAGAAGACAGACAGGGTCCCAGGACCACAGAGGTTGGCCTTGTTCAGGTCAGGCAGATGGGGAAAAACTGGCTGTAAATGCAGCAAAGTAAACCCAAACCTCAAGGTCTCCTGGGCTGCAAATGAAGGCTTATTCTCCCATGATTGTCAGTAATCTTGCTCCACAGTTTGGGAAGGATGTAGAGAATGAAGGCTAAGTGTGGCTGCAGATGTCTGCACAAAGGAAGGGAGGCACCATCCTGGGAGAGCAGTTGCAGTTCAGCCCAAAGTTCTATTTGGTCTGGAACCACCAATTCATCTTGTTGGACTGTGAAGCAGAGCAGGAACAGTTTGTTTCAGGCTTAATACTCCCAGGTCAGCCTCAGCAAACTCAGCCAGCAGCACCAGGGTTGAAGGTGGGGCAGGGAATGAACACAAATTAGACATGAAACAAAATGTAACTTTGAAGGTTTCGGGAGACCTTTGTGCAGTACTTGAATTCTCGCCCCCAGAAGTCTTTGACTTTCCTCAGCTGGAAATTGAGATGGGAGAGATCCTGATACCCCTTTTGGGGTGGCAGCAGAGCCCCTTTCCTGTACATCCTGCTCTGCTCCTGCCAGCTGGGAGGCAGCTGAGGAGGCTGGTCACCTGTGGGGTTTGAAGCAGCTTTTCCCAGTGTGGGCAGCAGCCAGCTCACAAGGAGAGGCTGGAGGAGTGGGGGAGACTGGCCACGCCGGCGGGACAGGTTCATCCCTCATGGGACCAGCAGGTCCAATGACCCTGAGATGGAGACACGGGTCCCCGCAGGCTCAGCCAGGGACCAGCACGCCCCGACCCAGGCACAGATTTGTCATTGCTTCCCGGAGCTGCAGAGCCAAAGTAGAGCCAGGGCATTTTCCCGGGAGGCTCCCGCTGTCCCCGGAGCTGCCCGTGGGAGAGAGTCTGGGCAAGGACCGGTGTCGTAGAGACCCACAGGGTCCAGGGAGGCAGAAAGGACCCTCGGGGGCACCTCAGCACCCCCCACTCCCTGCAGGAGCCGAGGGCAATCCGCCCTTAAGGGGATCATTTCCAGCTCCCCGGACTCTGCAGCCGTTTCTCACCCGACGGGGCGCTGGGGCCAGGGGCTTTGGCAGAGCGACTGCTGGGGGGCTTCACCCTCCGGCACGGGGGTCAGGGCCGCGGGTGGGCGGTGCACAGCCGGGATCCCCCACCGCTGCTCGGGGGGCTTGTGGCCGGGGACGAGGGAGCGGACAAGCCGAGTCGGGAGCTCCGGAGGGGTGGTAATTTGGGGACAAAACGCGCGAGGAGCCGGAGGCGGCCGGAGGGGAGGGGACTCGGGGCGGGGGCCGTAGACGCTTGGCCGGCCCCGAGCGGAGCGGAGCATCCCCAGCCCTGTTCCCCCCTCCCCGTCCCATAGACCCACCCCCGGCGGCGTGGGGCGAGGGGGGCGCCCCCGCCTTGACGTCAGGAGAAGGGTTTATAAAGGCGGCGGGCGGCGAGGAGATCCCCAACGCCGGAGCCGAGTCGCAGCGGAGCCGCCAGCGCCTCCCGCCGCCGCCTCCCGCGCCCGACCCGCCGGCGAGATGCTGTCGTGCCGCCTCCAGTGCGCCCTGGCCCTGCTCTCCATCGCCCTGGCCCTCGGCACCGTCTCGGCCGCCCCCTCGGACCCGCGGCTCCGGCAGTTCCTGCAGAAGTCCCTGGCTGCCGCCGCCGGGAAGCAGGTGAGAGCCCCGCGACGGGGCGGACACCGCGGGTACCCCATGGGCACTCCGCTGGGCACCCCGACGGCCGCGCTGCAGACTCCCGCTTCTCCAGAGACCCCCCTGATTCCCCGCTGCAGAACCTCCGTTCCCCATCAGAGCCCCTGGCACCCCTGCTGCAGACCCCCCGGTTCCTCACCGGCTTCCCCAATGTCCCCGTTTCAGATGCCCAGTTCCTTGCTGCAGACAACCCTTCCCTGACAGATCTCCTGGTTCCCCGCCGGGGCTGAGCCAGCGACAGGTTGGGCAGCTGGTGCTGGGAGGTGAGGCAGTCCAGCTGGGTGCTGGTGGGGAGTGAGGAGCAGGCTCTGCTGGGGCAGAGCCCCTGGTGAAGCTCTCAGGGGTTTTTCCGGGTCACTGACTGAAGGCAGCTTCCCCAGTGCACAGAATGATGTCCTTATCCATGCTGGGGGACGGCTGAGGCTTGGAGGGACAAGAAGAAAAATAAGTCCCAGTGAGACAGGGACTCGATGCAACCTTCCCTGCCAGCTCCCCCAAAGACCTCTTCCTTTTCCATGTCACTTTAGCAGCAGCCTCGTGGCACCCTTGCTGTGTACGGCACTGAGTGCTGGAGCAGTGGGGAGAGGCGATAAAGATGAGTTCATTCCTGTCTCAGCCGGGACAGCCGTCTCTTCCCCACACCAGGTAGATGTCATAGACACAACTGCTGCGTAACAGCTGTCAGGCTGTCAGCTCTTCTGAAAGCCAGGGCTCCTCTTCTCCTCCTGCATCCTGAATGTCTCTAATCTGGGCGCAAAGGTGCCTTAGAGGAACAGAGTGGTGAGCCCCCGAAAGCCAAGGAGTAACTGTGGTCTCTCTATCTCTTTCTCCTTTTCTCTCTCCTGTTCCCCCAGGAACTGGCCAAGTACTTTTTGGCAGAACTGCTTTCAGAGCCAAGTCAGACAGAAAATGAAGCCCTGGAGTCTGAGGACTTGTCCCGAGGGGCTGAGCAGGATGAAGTGAGACTGGAGCTGGAGCGCTCGGCTAACTCAAACCCCGCTCTGGCACCCCGGGAACGCAAAGCAGGCTGCAAGAACTTCTTCTGGAAAACTTTCACATCCTGTTAGCTTTTGAAACCCACCTCTCCTCCCCATCCATCCCTGCCCTGCCCTGAGCAGAACCTTCACCACAAGAGGCGAAGACTGTAAATACACAATCCACAGTTATGTGAAATTAAACAATCAAGGAAAATTTGAGTTTGATTTCCACTTGTTTTAATAAAACTTTCTGTTCCAATTGTACATTATTTGCTTGAGTTGTGATTTCTGACTAGTTCTTTAATGACATGCACTCTGCAACTCTTTCAAATGTACTATTTTTAATTCTCTGTTGCAATAAAGTTTATGTTTCAAACGGTGATGCTGAGGCTCGGTGGTCAATGAGAAAACTTAAGTTACCTCTCAGGCTGCTCATCTTCAAAACACTGCCTGTCTCAGGGCAGCAGCAGCAAGCACCATCCACATCCACACAGAGTATATCATAATGTGATATTTTTTCTGTGGTCTTACTAAAGAACCTAGAGTCTCAGTGATATTTTAAATATCAAATCCCTGCAATTGTGGCTGAATCAAATCCACAGCTCTGGCACTTCGAGTCAGTCTAGAGGATTTACACCCATCACCAGAGGCATCACTAAAAATCTCAGCTGTGTATTTTGCGTGATGGGGATGATAAAAGTGCTTCATGGTACAAGTTTACACCACACATCTCGTTCCCTCCTCAGCTACAAACACTGAAAGGTTTTCTTACCTGGCATATTTTACTCCTTGCAGCATTCCCAACAAACACTGCTTCTGGGATTCCTTCAGAAAGTTTCCCTTTGTTCTGCTGTACAGGGAGAGGTTTTGCATCACTGTAAAGCTGAGATGTTAACCCCATGACAGCAGCCCCTCTCCATCTAATAAACTGGTCGCAGCAGGTTTTTTTAATCCACCTCAGGCAATATTAAAAGGTTCAGCAGGGCAGGAGACAGCACTGTGAGAAAGACATACTTCTCTCAATAGAGGAGAAATTCTTCATGCTTCTGCAGAGTCTCGGCTTTCTGGCCGTGCTGGTTTGTGCCGTACACTCACAGGTGAATTGGAGCCATAGAGCAAACATCCTGCACAGGGGACAGGTGCCACTTTGACGAGAAATTCATCGTTCAGCATTAAAAGTAGCAATATTTCGTAGCTGTCATATGTGAGAGAAGGGTGAAAAATGGTGGATCTTAGAGATGTTCATGGGTGTAGGGCTGAGCAGGACTGCAGGGGAGGTAGATTCCCCAGCTGAAGGTTTGTTAAGTTACTTCTGGTCTGTGCTGAGCGTGGCTCTCTGTGGGGCATCATTCTTGATGGCTCACGGACCTTTGCTTTTGTTCTTGGTCTGCACCTCCTTTCCCTGTGGACAGGGGGTTGTTAGATTTGAGCTGGGGGAAAGTGAATCCCTTGTCATTGGGAACTGCAGCAGTGCCAGTGTGAAATCCCAGCCCTGCCACACTCTCTGGCATCAGGCAAAGGCAGCAGGGACATACAGGGATGGGAGCTGCTGGTATCAGCCCCTCTGAGGGTGCCAGAGGCAGGACTGGGTGCTGCTCTCCCTCCCTGGAGCAAGGCAGCGGCAGCTGCTGCCTGTGCTTCAGGCAGGGCTAAGGACTGCTGCTGGGCCAGCTGGATCCTGTACCTGCTGGAGAAGCCTTGCTGTGATATGATCCTGTGTCTCCCCTGTTCCTGGGGCCGCCTCTCCTCCTCCCTTGTATGTGGGATAGGTTTTGTGGTGTGACCTGGAGAAATGCTTGCCACACGTGCAGTGCCAGCTGGGGGCTCTGCCCTCTTTACCATAGCTGGGTGCAATGCAGACTGGGCAGGGCACAGTGATCCTCACAGCACTTTGTGGGGGCAGTGGGGGAGCCTTAACTCTTTTGACCGCCTGGATTCCTGTGGCTGGTGCAGCTGTGGAGGGTGCAGGATTAACTCACCCTTGGGAGATCGACGGGGCTGCACTGAGGGGAAAAGCCTCCAAAAAGACATTTGTGAAGTGACATTCGTGATCTGTATTTGTGAATGTAGGTCAATTCTCAGCCCTAAAAGCAGGCAAGGTAAGAATAGGAGCCTGTTTGAAAGTGTGGAGACAGACTCTGAGAGGAGAGAGCAATGGTTCTGGCTCACATCTGATTCCTTCACTGCTGTGTAGTGTCAAGGGAGCAGATTTTAGGGGATTTAGTAAAGCAGAGACTTCCGCATCCCTGGCTGCTCGCTCCTGTGTTGACTGAGAGTCCTCTTAGCTTTCAAAAAGCAGCTAATTTTTCAATGTTGAGACAGCCTCAAGAGAGCAGCTACAGGAACAGGAAGGGGGTGGAGGTGCCAGGGGCTTGAATATTCTTATGCGTGGAGTCCATCTTTCATGGGATATAAATAGACCACTACTCGCCTGAGGCTTTTCCCCTTGTTCATAATGCTCAACCAGTGCTTCTGAAGGGAGTTTAATCCTGCCAATTGCTGGAGTGAAACTCATCCCAAATAGGGATGAGGATGATCCTCAGTCACAAGCAGGAATTAAAGACGGTGATTCACAAGCTACACCAGCCTGTTTCAATACAGCTGATGGCACGTCATGGCAGCTGCTGGGAAGCTGAATGGAGATGTACTGGTGGAAGCAAGTCCTCAGAACAGAGACAGAAAGACAAACCTGCTCCTTCTGTCAGCTCAGGCGTTCCTGGAATTTGGGGAGATGCCTTCCAAGGTGTTAAATACAGTATCACCAATGTAATTGCACTGTGGCAGCGCCAGCAGTCTCAGGTGCTGGGAGCTGTACAAACACAATGCAAGAGATTGTCCTGCCATGTCAAACTAAAAAGACTAGAAAGACAAAGAAAGATTTACTGTTTCTCTTTGATAGGTGGAAGTTATGGGCTAAAGAGATAAACTGACTATATTCAATCCCTAGACACACAGCCATGGAACAGTGTTCCAGGCTGGGAACACCCTTGCTGGGCAAGGCTGAATCTGGGATGAGCACACGGGTACAATCAGCTCCCACAGGCCAGAGCTGCCAAAGGACAGAGCAGTTTTTGGGAGAGATTTCCAAGCAACATTCTCTGCAGGTCAGAGCCGAGGCTCCATGGAGGAACAGCTTCAGCATGGGGCTGGGGGAGGTTAGGGGCTGTGAAGGTCCACACTCAGATGATTCATCTCCCCTCTTGCACTTGGTGCCACGGGCAGATCCTGAGCAATCCCACTCCAGAAGGTACCTTCAACCTGGTGATTCATCTGAGGCAGTGCAGGGAAATGTCCATGAGGAACCACACAAAAGGGCTTGAAACTGCTGCCTGAAGAGTTGCCTTTAATAAAAACCAGGAAAAGTTGTAAAAGGCCTGGAAATACACATCCCCTATGGGAAGACAGTGAGGAGCTTCTCAGCCATCTCCTAAGGCAAAATTTCCAATGATGCCAGGGGGTGTCTCTTGATCTAGCAAGCAGGCCAAGATTTTTTTTTAATGTGCAGCCCAAATTGGTAAAAAATGCAAGTCTTGGTCCAGAAGGCTTGTTGGTGACCAATAGCTTGAAGTGATCCTAGTTGTGGTGCAGAGGAAGTACTTGCGGGACCCAGACTTCACAGCCTTTAGTCCACTCTGGCACCAGCCACCTTCTTTCAGCTCTGCAGAAAAGACCAAGAACCTGGGCCCATGGGCACAGCTTCTCTCCACCCAGAACAGCCCCTAAGACGCTCTGCAGTGCCTTTGCCTTTGCTCTGCCTCTGTGGCTCCTACCAAGCATTACACCAGCACTCTGACTGCAGCTACCAGGAGCATCTCAGATTCCCAGACCTCTGCTCTCGCCACAGGAAACTTCCCTTTCATCCCACTCAACTCCCAGCATCTCCAGGGAGCACCAGAGCAGGCCCCAGCCCCTGTAGGGGTCAGCACCAGGTATTTGGAGAGAAGCACTCACTGCTGGAAATGAGTCCTAATTCTCAGCAAGCAAAGCAGCAGGATATTTATTGAGCAGGGTGAGAGAAGCTATACCTAGCCAATAAAAGTTATTATGATAAAGGAACAGACTGTACTCTTTGCTCACTGAAAACCTTCTGATTCTTTGTCAGCTTATCACCAGAGTGATAAACAGACTTTTATTCTTTTTTCTTCTTCTTTGTCTTTATTTTATTGGGGAATTATTTGGGTTTTTTTCCCAACACCTAATTTCGCTTTTGAGAACAGCTGTTTGGCCAGATGCTATGAGTACTTTTTGGATCCCAGTCCTAGGAGACTTACCCCATAAACAACTTGTAGAACACGAAAAAAAATTAACAAAGTCACCAAAAAAACCCACCAAGTTCAGTTTTCCTCATATGTATAGTACAAATGCCAGTTTGTGACATGAATTATTATTTCCAACATCACCTGATAAGGAAACACACCTGGTCATTCAATTAACAAAATTAATTTAATGAAGGTCCCCAGTATTTCCAACAAAGATATTCCCTGAGAAAACACAGAATAAAGCAAATCCAGACTTTGTTTATCACCTAGGTGGGCTGCTGAACAAGAGAGAGAATGACTTAGTCCCACATACAACAACACAGCATCTCTCCTGATGCTCTCTCCTGTTTGCCTCCCCCTCCCTTGCAGCTGGCTCTTGCAGCCAGCAGCCTGCTGTGCTCTGTGGTGCAGAAGGATGAAGTGCTCCTGGCCTCCAGCTCTGGCAAAGCATTCCCAGGAGGTGAGCTGAGAGATGCTCTGGGCCCTCCATACTCATCCCACAACCCCTGTTAGGAGATGCCCCAGGCACAGAGATGAAGTCGGTGATTCCCTCCCAGCCCGGCAGTAAGCCCGGTGCTGCTCTGCTCTAAGGTAGAGCGTTGACTCCCCTACACAGAGCTCTGTGCTCTGCCTTCAAGGAAAATCTCTCCTTCTGCTCAGGATTGAGGTTTAGGAAGTGAAAGGATCCCCCTGGAAATTGGCTGTCACATTAGCAAGACTCCTTTGTAAATCTTTTCTTCCAAATCTTTTCTCCTGTTTTATTTCTTGTGCCTGTCAGGGTTTGTGATCCTTCCCAGAGGCTCAAACGCGGCATTCCTCTCCCCGAGTGTCTGCCCTCCGCAGCAGCGTGTTCCCCAGAGAGTGCCATGTGTGGGGACCGTGTGGGGCACAAGCCCGGGACCGGGGTGCTCTGCAGCCGGCAGAGAGAGCCAAAGAGCACAGAGAGCCCCGCTCGCGGCCCGCGTCTGTCCGAGCAACGCTGAGGATGCGGGTCCTCTGTGCCAGGGGCTGTCCCACCCCGGGCTACAACCTCACCACAGGGAAATGGGCTGAAGTCAGAGGTCCTGCAAAGGTGGGTTTTCCACCGAGCAGCACTTTTCGGGGCCAGAACCGTGTCAGTGTTGCTGCACTGACAAAGATTCTTTTTTTCCCAAACTAAAAGTGCTTGCTCTTCATTTGTAAAGGGCATTTCCCATGTCAGAGTTGCCAGTTTTTAACCTACCAGGATAAAGCTAAATAACATGAAAGTAAGTTAAGTGTTCTACCTAGGGTTAAATGCAGTGGGTTTAGTCCTAATGGCAACCTTCAAGAAACTGCTTCCATGCAAATCTTCTTCCCCCAGCATTTTTTGTTGTACATCCTCTCCTCATTCACTCAGCTCTTCTGAAATTTCAGAGTCTAAGCAGCAATGGCAGGGGCAGAGGAAGGAATTGGCCTGTTCAAAACAGTTGGGATCTTCCTGAAGAACATATGAGGATGCTCAGTCATATTGCAAAAACAGGAACCTGACAGGTCAAGAGTTTCTTCAACAATGTGTTTCAATGAGAAACCTCAGCATGATTCAAACACAAGACCTGAAGTCTCCTGCCAGCATGCAGAGTTGCACCTTTGAAGTTACCTCCTCTCAAGGAGGAAATTTCCATGTGGTGGATATGGCTTCCCAGCCACTGTCTCCACATGAAAGTGAGTAGGCTGGCCTCCAGAAAACACAATCTCTTTAGACTGAAGGATATAATCCAGTTAGATATGAACCCTGAATTCCAAACCCTGCTTATCTGCTCAGACAGTGATGACACATGTCATAACATCACCTCCACCATCAATTCCCTTATTTGTCACACCAGTGGTGATACTGACACCAGCAACCAGGCAATGAAAGAAATTGAGGAGATTCTGAGACAGAGGAACAAAGTAGAAGCCATGTCTGGGCACATTAATGAGTTCCTTGTAGCCAGCTTTCAATCAATCAAGTTTATCAACCAGCAGCAGGAAGCAGATAAGAAATGAGGGAAGGAACAAATCATTCTGTGATGTAACTGTGTCATCCAGGCCTGCAACTCTGTCTTCCAGGAGAAGAAACTGGCTCAGGAGGCCTTAGTGGAAGTGCTTAAGGATGTAATGAACAATGTCTTTACCTTAATGCTAGAATTTCTGAATGGAGACCTAGAGGAACATCAGAAGCTAATACAGCCATTAATGTCCTCATAAAGAGAGTGTTGGAAAAATCTGGGGTTTTTTCCTCGCTGAAGCTGCTCCAAGGCAGCCTGACTGCTGAGGGCAGCCCAGATAAGTTTTCTGACCTGCTGGCCACGTAGCTGTGGGGAACTACATGGCTGCTCCCAGGCATTATCAACAGCACCAACCTGGATGAAATCCTGCTGGATGCCCACTTGCTCATGAAGATTTTCTCAAAGGAAACACTGAGGAAACACAAAAACAAACTCCCACTGCAGACCCTGAAAACTATTGCATAACTTGTGCAAGATGAAAAAAGTGAGGATCCTGGACCACCTCACCCTGAGTTAGGATACAGCTGGCTCCAAAGTGGAAGCTTCCCTCCAAAACACAACCAGTCCTACTGCCAAGCACGGGCCGAGTGAAACAGCTGTAGGAGCTGGAGGGGAGGTGCCCAGGGCAGCTCACAGGGTTGCAAAGCACAAAGCAGGTGAAGTTTTAGAGATCACCTTCTAGAAAATTTTCTCAAATAGAGTTTGAAGGTCAAGAGGAGTTATATGAAAATAAGAAAAAATGGCCTGGGGGAAGTTGGAGTCTTTCCTAGAAAACCTCTCCCTTTTCTTGCAGAGCTATGTGAAGCAAAGCCTGGCCATCAACCAGACAGAACAGGACACCAGAGAAGCTTCTTCTTCCTCCTACCCTGGGGAATACCCTGAGGTGTAAGCATTTCCTCTGAGATCAGTAGAGATCCCAGGAGTGTCCGTAAAGGGGAAGGAGTTGATGCCATCGTGCCACCTGGAATACCTGCTGTTCACCTGCAGCAGCAACATAACTTTGACAGCAAAAGAGCCCACAGCAGACTCCCTGCCAGTCAGGTCCCCTCGGAGGATGCCAATGTAATGCTTCTCGCTGGGCTGATGTCCCTGGGGGCAGGAAGAACCACCAGCAAAAATAGCACCTCAGAAGTATCCAGGCCTCCTCCACACCCACATCAGCGGGCAGATGACGTGAACCACAAACTAGTAAAGAATGAACTCCAGCATGAACAGCCATGTGAGTTATCTCTTTTTGCCCTTTAAAAAAAAGGTAAGGTGGGTGACACTGATACCTTGGGTCAAAACTGAACCCAGAGCACACAAATCTGGCCAGGGCACAGGGCAGAGAACCATTAGGGTGCTGACCCTGCCCAGACAGCCTCCATAGGGGTCCTTCTGACAGGAGATTTTCTGGCATTCTAACATTCGTGGTTGGTATAGTGTCAGACCAACAGTGCCCTGGTTTCCAGCTGGGAGAGATCAGGGCTTTCAAACAACATCTCTACCTTTCTGCACAATGACCACCAGTTGCCCAGGGAGGCTGCCCAAGACAAAGGTTGCAAGAAGAAATTCATTAGATAAAGTGATTTGTACAAGTTTCTGTTTTCTCTTAGGTAAAATCAATAAGACATAGACTTTCAAAGCCACTTCCACTTGTCAGACTGAAGGAGTTCGAGAGAGCAGAGTTGCTATAGACAACTGCAGAATGCCAATGCCTCATCCTGGCCCTCCACTTTTCCCAAGTACTCTGCTATTCTCATGTAAAACCACCTTCATTTGTCCTTAACACCTCTCTTGTCTAGAAATTCTTAAGGTGGGAGTCCTTAACTTTGTGTCGGGTATAACAGTGAGCACTTCAATGATGCTCACTAAATTACAAGGCTTTTTTACTAATAGACAATTCAGTCAATTACAAAATGCTATTAAGCATTTGTGCTCAGGCGGAGCGAGCTAGGTGCCTGGTGAACATGGCAAACCAATATTTTTAATTAAAATGAGAAAAAAGGAACACACAGGCTGATTACTAGCCAACAAGAAAATTACATCCCAGAGATCTCAAAGTGTAATTACCCTTTCTGAATGGCCAAAATGACTGGTTTGCTGCAGACTATAATTCTCTCTAATGCTGCTACAAAATCATGGCCACCCCCTCACCTATCCCATTCATCCAGTGCTGTACCTGCCCAGGGGCTGCTCAAGTACCCATGAAATCCTGCTCTGGTACATCCATGTGTGGTTTCTGCCTGATTTTCTGGCCGTGTGGCTGGATGATTCACGATAAGAACATGGCTGATGCCTCTACAGGTTCTGCTCTTTGATTCCTTCCTGCTCTGTCCTTGTGACGCCCTCTCTTTTTGTGCTAGAGGACACACCTGGAGTGGAGCTGTGTCACTGACATGCAACACAACTGGCTGCCCTGTATGTGGCCTTCTAAGAGCAAATTCATATCCATGTTGAGCTCTGAGGTCAGGCAACTGGATGTGCTGTTCCAGGAGGCTTCCCTCAATGCTGTGCTCCCTTTCTGCTAGTAGCAAGTGCCCCATGAGCAGCCACTCCTGGAAATGCTCTGTACAAATGCCCAAACACAATTCCAGTACAGTTACCTGAAAAGTCTGTCCATCTACAGCCTTGTCACTGAGTCCTCACCGAAATTTGCCCAGCAATATTGTTCCCTTTGCAAAAGCCTCCCAGGCCATGTGGACTCACCAGGGTTCCTCCTGCCCCACACAGCAGCTGCAGGGCTGCATCTGGCTCACTGCTAGAGGGAAAGCCATTAAACAGCTGACAGAGCTGGTATGGTGAGGCCACACACTCTGTTGTAGCCAGGGGACACAGGCAGACACCTTTTCTATAATGCTGAAGGCCTGATCCATTGCTGAAGGGTTGCAGAGACTGTAGAAAATGGGAGAAAGTCAAGGGTTTGGAAGCTTTGCGATATTTGCCCAGCAGGCAGACTATGCATTCATGCTATCAGAGTGCCTCAGAGCCCTTGTCAGCATCAGAAGCCTCCTGTAGTGGGTGCAGAACCAAGTCAGAGCAAGTCACAGTCCTTGTGCTGCAGATATTACACTTGATAGAGATAAGTGCACCTGCAGAGATGCCCTGGAGTCCTACAGGAGCAAGCAGCCTCTTGAATATTCTCAGTGTGTTCTCACGTGTGCCCCACAGCACAGCACAGCCCCTGAGCAGCACTCAGGAGTGCCCTGAGCAACCAGATCATGATCTACAAGCCGTTCTTGCTTGCACCTCCTTGCCCCTGGCAGGGAACAACATGCAACGGGATATCATGGGTCTAGGTGCTTATTCTGGATCTCACCCCAGAGACAGAGGAGCGGGTTCCTGCCTGTGATGCAATGGTTGAGGAATGGGTCCTAACACACAGGATGCTCCTGCCAGCACCACAGCCTGAGCTTTGCCGGATAGCAATTCAATTTTCCCCCTTTGTGCCTGCCAGCCAGCCAGTCCTCCAGGCTGCTCATCCTCCCTCACAGCCCTGGGGAAGCAAAAAGAGCAGAAGAGAGCCTGGGTCAGGAGGCAAAGGAGAGCTGCAAATATCTCATAAGGGAAAGCTGACCTGGTACCTTTTGCTCTTTCCTGGTTCAGTCCTCTTCCATTTGCTGGAATCACAATCAAACTGTGTTCTCAGGAGATAGCAGGGTCAGGGAGATCAAGGAATTATAAATAAATACAGTATAAACAAATCAATCAGAGGGATAAAAACATTCAACAAAGACATACTAATTAAAAATATAATAATCCAGATAGTGGACATTTATTTAAAATGCTGCAATTACAGCTTTTAATCACCCAGGTTTAAATTAACAGCAGCAGTGAAGTGGCTGCACAAATGTGTTCTCTGTAATGAACTGATATTAGAAAGCCAGCTTGGTGATCTCTCCCTCTCTCAGGCTAATTCTCCCTCCTCTCATTGTAAAATAACCTTTTGGTGTCATTTTCTTGTAGAGTCTTGAAGATGAAGACACAATATTGGAGCTAAATTAAATCCCTTTCACATATTTCTCTTCTTTCAAGCTGTAAAAATTGCTGGTATCAGTCATTCAATCTCTAGTGCTGACGCAACCACACTTGAGGAGAACATCTGGGGGCCCCAAGAGTCATTATAGGGAAAATAAAATCCTATATTACAATCAGTCAGCAATTAAAAGGCAGGATGCAGGAGGGCAAATCCTGCAAGATGCTGAGCAGGCTTGATGGCGAAATCAAATGTTAGACCTGTGATGCTCTGGGGCTCTTTTCTTCTCAACTGAGTAATTTGAGAGAAGGTTAGAAAATTTCTACATCTGCTTCCGCCCAGCACAAATGGTCTTGGAAGTAGCTTGTGTTAATTTGGACCAGTGCTGATCCAGAGGTCACAGGTACCTATTGGCCCAGTCTGCAGGGCTGTGGGGCCAATCTTGCCTTGGCTTGGCAGGTCCCAGCCAGGCTTGGGATTCATACAGCCATGACGTGATGAAGGCAGTGCTCAGCTTGCCATGTGAAGTTAGAGTGGGCTCAACACAGGCACGTGCAAATCAGAGACAGGAAAGCTCTCTGCTCCTGGCATGGTTCTGACTTAGCAAAGCAATGGCTCTGATCTGCCCCGGGCAACTCTCACGGCCTTTCTCCCACACGTGGGTCTCCACCTGCCCTGCAAAAGCATCTTACCTGCAGAAGAGCCCCGTGTCTACCAGACAAGATGCTGACGAGCTCACTGCAGTGATGGAAGCGATCAGAATTACAGACCTGTGGCAAGTGAAACTGTTGAAGGAAAATCCTTTCAGACATGGCTGTCCTGAGGTGGATTTGAACCCATAGCCAAGGAGAGGCAATTCTCCTGCTGGTCTGCAGCCCCTGCTCCCTGCCAGCCAGCATGAGCAGCTCTGCCCTGACCCTGCCTTTGCTCTGTACCTGTGTCGTGCTCTGCACAAGGAGAGTCACAGCAAGGCAGAAACAGACCCAAAAGTTCCTGAACTCTAGACTTGGCTTCCAGCAATGCCCTGGCACATCTGTCCCACGCTCGTGCTGGTGACAGCACAGTGTTGGTCCTGCTCACAGCATTACCATGCTCCACGTCTCAGCTGGATTTGCTTGAACACTGCAAAGAAAGGGACAAGAATTAAAAAACAACACGGAAAAAGAAACATTTTGGAAGTGTGGAAAGATTTCTGTGTGGGAAATGGCCACCATGTGGGGAGCAGAAGTGGTGGCTGTGTGTGTGTGTCCATGCCTACACATGCACTTCTGTGTAAGTCACAGCTTCTTCCGGAGCTGCTCACGCGCTCCTGGCTCCAGCCGTTGTCACCAAACACCATTACCTACCTGCATCCATAGTCCTGAGCACGTGATTAAAATCAGGAGACCTTTGGAAAGAGAATTTCATCTCATTAGCACCAAACCTTCCTCTCTTTCCTGTTTACCCGAAGGGTGGGCAAATATACAGCGAGAGAGCAAGAGTCACACAGCCCTCACTGCTGTAGTGGACAATGCAATTACCTGGCATGCACATTAAGATTAATAAATATTAACTTTACTTATGTTTATACTATTCACCTAAGATGGAAACATCATGCTTTACTACTTAATCAAATTAGAGCTATAAAATTATTTTCCTTTTAGAAGGTTCATTTCTGTTTGTCTGGCAATTAATGTTGATGATTTGAGTCCCATCTTTAAAGCATTTTGAAATATGGAAAATAGCAGAAGTGCAACAGGGCTTTAATGGAGCCATAGTACACATCAGATAATAAAGCATAACAGCCTGTTTACTTAGAGTACTCTAATTATTTGAGAGCTTTTTTAAAAAACAGAAAACCAACATGTAGCTTTAATTTCATGTGAATTAATTTTTTAAAAGAAGCAAGAAAAGACAAACAAACGAAAAACACCAAAACTTGTTTTTTGAAGTGTTGCTTTCCAATTCCCTGCAGCCAGGCCAGGTCCCAGGCAGACACTGAGGAGCAAATTTTCCCTTTTGTTTTTCTCTTACTTTTCAGGGTGTGCAGGACAGGGGTGACCAGTCGCACAATGGGTGCTCACGCAGACGCTCCTGCACCATCACTGAAAACACCTCAAGGAATCAATGCATCTTCTTGTAGGAGACTTCCACTCCTCTTTGAGCTGCAAAGTCACTGTTACTGCCTCATGTAAGAGACATAAAAGAACCTTCAAGACCGTTAGCACAACCAGTAAAGTATTTATCAGCTGTATCTTGATCTGGGACACAACTCTCTGGTGAGGCAGGGTGCATCTCCCACAGCCTCCTTGCCTCTGCACAACTATCGAGGAGTAATTCCTCTTCTTTTGAAACCAGGACTAAAGCAGCAGCACAGCTGAGACACGATGGGACCTCTGGGGGCCTCTGGTCCTACCTAGGGCACAAAGGGGCCAACTTTAAAGTTAGATTATGTTGCTCTGGTCTTGTCCTGCTGACTTGTAACATCTCCAAAGACAGAGATTACCACACTGCTGCCCTGTCTTGTGACCACACTGCGTGTTAGGAAGGTGTTATTTTGTTGTACCTTGTTGGCATTGCCCCTCCTGGCACAGCCTGTGTCTGTGCTCTCTTGTCCTGCTGCTGTGCATCTCTGAGGACAGCTGGGCTCCAGCCTCTCTGTTCCCTCATCAGTCCTTCTCATCTTCAGGCTCAAACACACCCAGCCCTTCCACCTCACCTCATACATCTCTCTCCACCATCTCTGTGGCTTCTCACAGATGTCTCCAGCTCACTGGATTTTGAGCCAGATTGTCCAGACAATAGTGCCTCCACAAGCAGGTGCTCTCCTCCTGCTTTCACCTCCTCCATTTGGCTATGGCCACAGAGAAGACAAAATTACGTGGAAGAGACCAAAAAGAGCATGAGGAAGAGACTTGGAGAGCAAGAGGAAGCATGCTCAAGTCCTTGTGGTCTCCCTTGGCACGACTCAGTAATGCCAACAGATTGGCTGGGGCCAGCCTCTCCCATACAGCACCTTTCCTGCAGTTTGTATCCAAGCACGGTGTTTCCCTGACCAGTTGCTGCAGCTTAGTGAGTTCTGCCCCATGGCCTGGCCAGCACTGGTCTTGGCCTGCCTCAGCCCAGGTGACACCAGCTAGCCTGCACGGCCTCACCCTGGTCAGATCAGGCACCACTGTACAACCAGTTGCCCTGGGATTAGGCCAAGACCTTTGTGACCACACCAAGAACAGGGTGGTGCAGAGCCTGGCCCCAGATCTGATGGCCTGGTTTCCTGAAGCACAGCTGTTCCCCCAGTGCAGTACTTGGGTTGCTTCACCAGCCAAGTCTATTTGCAAGGCAATACAAGCCAAGACAAATTTGCCCCCAAAGTAATAACTTTTCAATTACCTTCGTTATGCCTTGCTCAACACAAGAACAGCACAGCACCTCTTGAGGGAGCAGCTGAGTATTTCTCTCCAGGGTGCACATTTATTATTTTAAGAATCATTTAATTTTCCATCTGAACAAAAGGGGCGAATGTAGGTCCTGAATGACTCCAGGGCCCCGTTCAATACCTTGCTGCGTTATCCATCACCGCAATTACGTGTGGTAATTCATCTCTAAGAAACTTCAGTATGCAGACCTGAGAGCATTTGACGTATCTGGCATGGCTCAAAACTCTGGGAGCCCATGGAAAGAAGGGATCATGACTGGGAAGCGTGCCATTATGTCCAAGAAACTCAGGCAGAAGTTTTAGTAATGGGATTTTAGCATACCAACAACCTGCAGCCTGGCTTTCCTCTCCCAAACTGTTTTTTCTCATAGCATTACACCCATCCCTGCAAGTGCCATTGCTGGGGCCAATGGGATTTACAGTGTTTGTGCAGTGATGTTCTTCACAACAGTTTCCCTGTCAGGACTGACAGTGAGAGAAATGGGACTAAATGCCACCACAGCAAACAGTCCAGCAGAGACACCATTTACTCTCTGAGATCTGTGTGTCTGTTACTCTCTGAACATCTATTGCTCTCTGAGTGTCTATTACTCACTGTCTCTTCATCAGTGACCTGCAGGGCTTGAACCAAAACCCACTGAGGGACGAATAGGAAAGTTTAATTACAATTTCCATATCTAAAGGAAATAACAAGACAGCTCTGGTCTTAGAGCTGAGATCTTTCCCTGCTTCCAGCTGCTCTCTGCCACCTTATTTGCCTTCCAGTATCCATTTAGAAAAGGCTGCCTGGGATAGAGATGCTACTGTGGGCCGTGAGCTTGTCTTTGGCTAGATCTAGACACAATCAGGTGTCTAGGATATTCTCCAGATCCTCCATAGCTGGCTGCCTGTTAGAGGTATGAACACAGTCCTAGTCTGTAAGGCTAGGCCCTGAGCAGTGCACACAGCTTCAGGGTGCTTATTCAGGAGCTCTCCCCGCCACCTGGGAGTGGGTGGGCTCCTGTCAGCTCCTTGGAAGCACAAGAAACAGTCTCAGATGAAGCAACAGTGTCATCGCTGGACTCTGAAAATAATGAGAACCTCAGGTTGCTTCAAAATGCTTCCGCAACAGGTACATGCCTCATGCTGAGAGGCCACTCTGCATGACTGCATCAAGTGCTGATGACTGAGGACAGGAATCCCCGAGACATTCCCCAGTGTTACTGCCACATTCCCCTCAGTGTCGCTGTCACTTGTGTCAGCACTCAGCAGTGTGAAAGCAGACTGCAAACTGGGCACACAAGTGGCATCCTGACTCTGATATCACACTCCTAAGCAATATCCCCCCCAGCCCCCTGAGACCATCACACAGGCAGACTGGCTGGGGGTCAGCTGTCACCAGGCACAAGAGAAAGCTGTTTCACTGGAAAGTTAAAGGTTGGCAGAACAGAGCAGTATTTTTCATTGTGCCATGCTTGCCTCCTTATGGTTACTTCTTTTCCTGTCCTGCCCAGGCAGGTCACCAGAGTGAGCATCCTCATGGATCCCAAGGAAGTGATGGCTTGAGCCCTTACTGAAGGAAAAGTGAAAGTCAGTCCCCGGGATTCTATTTCTCTGAGTCTCAGGAAGATTAAAGGCAGTAGAAAGTCTGGTTGTATGTTGATCTTTGATCAGGGGAAGCCAAGCAACAGAAGCAGAGGATTTCAGCAAAATCTAAAGTTTAGAAATATTAATCTGATCCTTTCTTTTGAAATTCTGTACTACACAGTTTGGAAACTCCACCCAGAAATCCAATGAACACTCCTGATTGAATGGACCATCTATATTTAGGGAGGTTTCCCATCGGTGTTCAGGCTGTTGAGCACCTGCAAACTTGAAAAGTCCTGGCACTGCTGCAACTCCAAGACTAATTCAGAACAGCCTGTTTGGAGACCTCAGCCAGACCTCAGCTTTGGCAGACAGAGAAGGTCCTGCGGGCTGTATTGGAAAAGCCACATGAAAGCCTCTGAGATGTACGTTCAGGGAAGAAAATGCATTAAATAAACTGGTACTCACAGACCAGGTGTGCTCAAAGAAAGATCCACTCATGACGCTGTGGCAATTTGCATCCATCAGCAAGGAATTGCTGCTGTGAGTGAGTCAGTGGGTGTCTTGTTTTCACCTGGGCAGACAGCTTTCTCTGTAGCCCTGCAGGAGCTGATTGAGCTCAAGGGGCAGCTGAACTCAGTGGGTGCTTGAGGACCAGCAGATCCTCTCCCTGAGCCCAGCCTCTTTGCTGCAGATGTCCCCGAGACCGGCATTGATCCAGTAGCATTTGCAAGGGTCCAACACTCAGGACAAACCCCACAGAGAGCAGCAGAGTTCCCTTTGCTCTCACTTCTTCCTCATTGCCACAACTGTTTTAAATCAGGTCTCTGGCATTTTCCTGGGTACAGGACACGTCCAGGTATGGACCTGTTCTTGGCTCTCCTAGTTTCTGAAGAGCAGAAGGCAAGGTGAGTTGAAAGGGAAGAAATGACAGGCAGGTGTCCATAACGCATTGGTGAGTTCTCCGCAGAGCTCATGGGAGGCAACCTGAAAGT
The DNA here is from genome assembly GCA_013400975.1 of Atrichornis clamosus. NCBI lineage: Eukaryota > Metazoa > Chordata > Aves > Passeriformes > Menuridae > Atrichornis > Atrichornis clamosus. The sequence continues at coordinate 26,909 of WBMZ01012378.1, forward strand.
TTGGCTAATTGGAAAATCATCTCAGTAAAGGACTGCTCCTGAATTATCAGTGCTCAGATTATCATTACGAACAGGGGAACAGAGAGCAGATATCTCAAGCGCTTGCATTCCTTGTTCATCTCTTTTCTCTGTTCAACTGGTAAACAATTTATTCCTTTACAGTTCCCAAATTATCACAATCATGGAAATGCCTGGCTGCTGTCTCATTCAGCAAACAGTCCCTCACAGTGCTAAAACAGCTTGTGTCACTCGGCTCAGTGAGGAGAGAAGCATAGCAACGCTCAGATGCTATCATTATTCCCAGTATCACCCCTATCAAATTGTCCAAGGAACACAGGTTTTCCACAGTCCACCCGAAGCGGCACTGCTTTTGCTGGAAGTGTGTGCAACTGGGAGTCATCTCCTCCGCCTGTAGCAACAGGAGCAATCCCCTCTCTCCCTGCTGCTGCTCGCTGCCTGGTGTGACACTGTGTTTGTGGCTAGAAGGGTGAGAACAGGTCTGAAATTAGGTTTCATTTGTAATGTGCATGTTTTCTGACTATGATGAGGTCCCACATCCTCTGAAAGAGCCAGGTACCAAGTAGCTGATGACCTGTATGCCCAGTTCCTCCCACTTCTGAAGGTTTAGCTCTGTGCACCAAAACATTGGTCTGGGGTATTTTAAGCCAACACTTTGTTGTCTGATACAAACCAGGATATCACGTTCAGGTGAAGGTTACCCAAATTCTGTTTAGGTTTGCAAGTGAACTCACCTTCTCCTCTCACCTTGGTGCACTTCTGCCACACACAATTCATAGATGGCTCAGTGAGGCAGTGTCAGGACCCAGGTCCCTTTGCCAACAGGGTCCTTCAGAGTGACCATAAGAGCCTCTTCACTGCTCTACTTAAACCTTTGGAAGGGCTAAATCAGCATGTGTGCAAATACAAAACATGCAGAATGTGCAGCTCTCATCTGCCTCCATTCTCCTCTGGAAAAACAAAGCTCTCAAGTCTGATTGTGTGGACTGGCTGTCAGCTGAGTGGATGGCAGCAGGGTGAGTTGCAGAGCAAGGAGCTTAGATTTTTCTTGCTGTGTGGGGTGGGCTTTTTCCAGGAATACTAGAGCATGTCAGCACTGCCAGACACATGAACGAAGGAGAACCACTGTATTTTGTTAGCACTGACAGACCAAGGAGCTGTGTAGAGATGCTGATCTCCCTGAGCCTTGCACAGGTTAAGATGTGCTAGAGTGAGCTTTCTCCCAGCATCCTGTTTAGAGGATGCTCTTTGTTTCCTTTTGCTGGTGATTGGAGTGTAGCCACTACAAACATTTGATAACGTGCAGGGTACCCAGAAATAACAAGAAAATAACATGGCTAATTAGCCTTGTGGATTATTTTAACCAGCTCCCTCTGGAATACCCACATTGAACAGGGTTAGATTTCTTCCCTTCCCCCTACAGCTGATCCTCACATTTAATTAAACTGGAAACCTGGCTGTGCCCAGCTCGGTTGGAGTATTTTACCATTTATATGGGTCTTTGCAGTTAAGAGACACTTCTGCTATTGCACAGTGGAGAAGTGGCTGCTTTCTGTATCTCGTCTGGGAGGCTGCAGCTCCAGCCACCTCGAGCAGTGGCAGACTGAGGCAGAGGCAGAAATCCAAGAGCAGAAGCATGTATAGGAATAGAAGCCTTGTATGGGAGAAACAATGCTGTCATTGGTCCTTGATCCTTTCACCTAATTGGAGAGGCTAAAAATCAAAAGTTGTCTGGTAAAGGAGACGGAAGAGATGGGTTCAAGCACAGATCTTACAAGGACAGTGAGGTTCCCAAACAGCTCTCTCCAAGAATGATATCAGGCAGAGTTTGGAGGAAGCAGGATGGACATCCCTTCCAGACAAGGGTATTCCAGGTGATGAAATTGGTACAGTTAACAGCCAAGGTGAAACTGCACTATACAAAATCTTCCATCCCATGAGCTGATCAATACATTTTCAAAGAACACAAAATCAAGTCCCTCCAGAGAGGGAGGGATCACCTCATGGATAAGACAAGATACTGGGCTGAAAAGTCAGCATTTCATCTGGACCAGCCCCTGATGATACCTTAAAATGGTAACATTATTATGCTTTTTCCCCCAAAATATTTGTCTATTTAGATCATAAATTCTTTAATATCAAGACCTTGGCCTTGTCCTCTTTTCCATGCTGTCACCATTTGTCACCCCACTATTTAATATCCTGTGTCCACCCACAGCCAGACACTGTGTCTGCCCCAAGACAAGCCTTGCAGAGGTCTCAGTGGCATCCTAGAGCTCTTTGTGCTACATATGGATTTGGTTTCCATGTTAGACTAGCAAGAATTACATTTGAATCACATAACCGTACAAAATTTTCATCTTCTCAAAGTCATTTTCTTCTGACAGGCTGAATTCCTCCCCTGCGTCTCTTCTTACACTAATGTGGAGCTTTCCAGACAAAGACTTCAAACTAATTGTGAACAGTGGCAGGTTAATATGATCAAAGGAGCTAATAGGCTTTCATATGTATTTACATGATATAAGCTCCCAGATTCAAAGACTGGATCAAGAGATTTGCGATAAATTGTGTGAGGATTATTTGTCTGCCTGTTGTGAGGCAGAGCACTTGTCTCTGCTCTGTTGGAAGAGTCAATGGAGTATTTGCCTGGGCTGGGAATTGAAGCTTTCTCAGTAACACCATCCAGCTTTCCCTATCCACTATAAACACAGGAGAAGCTCAGTAGTGGCATTACCCTGACCAAGATCCTCGTACAACAGAGAAGAGAGAAACCTCGGCTGTGATCAGGCTTTGCAATGTTGGGAAGGTGCTCAGAGACTTTCTGCTGAACAGAGGACACTGAGGCAGACACAACAGGAGGAATGAGCAGAGGCTGGCAAGGGAACTACATACCAAAAAATGGAAATTTTAAAACTAGAGAACTGAGCAAATTTCACCTAGCGAAAGCAATAGCATCTTCTGGCTGTTTAAAATTAGTCAGGCCAAGGCAGAGGAAAACACACTGATGGGGGGGATGCTGCTCTAAGCAGGGGCCTGGCAAAGCCAGATAAGAAAGAGTTTTTAGGGTTTTTCTTTTTGAAGAGGGATCCAAATCTCCAGTCCAAACCAAGCAGGTGAGGGATGTGAACTCTGTTTTCCTTTTTATCTCATGCCAGTTCATCAGTAGAAGAGCAGTGTGGGAGCCCCATATTTTTTTCATTAAAATTCCACATATCCTTCTCTTTTTTTTTTTCCCCCAGTTCTGAAGTAGGAAATAATGAAGTTTTAAACTCTTCCAATGTTATTAGCTTGTAAAAAGTGTTTTAATTGAAATGTCTAGTTTTAGGGAATTCAAGCTTCTTTTTGGTTTGACCTTTAAAGCTATATGAGAGGTATGCACTTTATAAACTGTGAGTTTGTTTTTGAATCAAAACAGATGAAAAATGGAAATCATCCAATGCCAGCATATGAATACAGGATAATTTGAGCCTCTTTTCCCTAGACAATATTGCGCTGAAATTGATATGTTTTGAAAAAGATTTTCATTTAAATCAAAATTGCCTTTTTTCATCCGAAACTGTAAAGCTTTCCTGGCCATTCCTATCAGGGGCACAGCTGATTACCATCCCCCTTCTCCCGACATTACTGAATACAGTGGAACCCACACCTGCAGCTGGGAAGTGACAGGGAGCTGCTCCACGCAGCAATACTGGTGCAGCAAAGGGGGACAGCGGGTTTGAGGAAGGGGGACAGTGTCCCAGTGCTGGAAGGGTGGCGTTGTACCCTCCCTTCATGTCCCCTGTGTCTCAGGTTTTGACCTGTTCCTATGAGAAAGAAGACAAAGAAGGACATGGGGACAACAATTTGCTGTTGCTATTGCGACCTTCTGGATCTGCAGAGCTTTGCAAAGCCCTGCAAGATTTACCCAAGAAAGATGCTTCTTAACAAAGCCTTTGCATGGCCTTTTTATTTCACCAGCAGATTTGTGGCTTGGCTCCAGAATAGCACTGTCTCAAAAGAGAAAAATAGTCTGAAATTTGTCATCTGCTTAGAAAGCAGAGAGAGGAAGGAAAGCGAGAAGTAGGGGAAGGTGTGCCTTTCTGATATCCACGCTGCATGGTCCACAGTGCTGCACAGTCCAGCCCCAAGGCTTCCCAGCATCCTGCATGGGCAGAGGGTATTAGGCAATGAATTCCTCTTCTTCTACCACAGTTGTAATTTCTGCATAGAAGTACACAACCTTTGGACATGAAAGCCCATTTCCTGGAAACTGGGAGCACACCAAATGTGCTGATCCTTTTTGGGCAAAGAGAAAAGAAGGGACATGTCCTAGGAGGTAGAGAAGAGACCAAAGCCAGTGGGATGGGAGCCTTGGTGTCAAGCAGTGTCTAAAATATCCTCTTTGCATCATATTGGTTCCTTAATTGTCACCAACCACGGAGGAACTGATTGAGCCCAGCAAGGGTCCAGAAAAATAGATAATTTCTCGCAGGCATCTAAAATTCATGAACGCGGTGGTGGTCCTGTCACACCATTGCTATGTTGTTCCACGGCCCAGAGTTTCCCTCGAAGGGCAAAAATATCAGGGATATTTTTTTTTTCCTGAGAGTGGAATACATTTGGGTTGTTAATGCACGGCTCACACTTCAGGCGGATCCTCACCGAAGGGCCGAGAGCTCGTCTCAAACCGCGTGTTGTAAATTAACTCTTAATGTGATGAATGCATTAAAGGGCTGTAGGGCCTGAAGGATGTGCTCGGAAACCCGACGTCCTGATTAAGGGCTTAATTCATAAAAGCTTTACGCACCATTTGCGCAGGTTTCTTTATTGGAAATGTTACTTGGAAAGAGCTCTTGAGTGGCTTCTTCCCAGAGAAATGGGGTTAGGAGTCTGGACACGCAGGCCCACACGTGTGCTTGCAAACATATGTACTTGCAGAGGCAAGGAAAGGGGGTGCACACATGCAGAGACTCACAGGCACTCGCTGCACGCTCCTGCCACGTGTGGCTGCTGTGCCCTGAGCTGTCCATACGGGAGCATGAGGCTGAGCCTTGAGGAGCAGCCAGTGGTCCTAGTCCAGACTCAGAGCCAGCAACCTTGGTCCTGCTCAGGGGTGTTTTGTGCATGGCTACTGCAGTCTGCAAATGGGCCAGAGACTCCCCAGCCACAGGGCTGCGTTCTCTGCTGGGCCTTTGGAGCACTCAGCCCCCCACATGCTCAAGGGTTGGTGCAGCAAATCCTACTGTGCTGGTTTGGGCTGGGGTGGAGCTAACTCTCTTTGCAGTGGCTGGTATGGTACTGTGTTTTGGGTTTGTGCTGAACACAGGGCTGATAATATAGAGATGGTTTTGTTATTGCTGAACAGTGCTTACACAGAGCCAAGGCCTTTCCTGCTTTTCATGCTGACATGATGAAGAGGAGACTGGAGGTCCAGGGGAGGTTGGGAGGAGACACAGACAGGATGGGTGACCCAAACCGACCAAAGGGATATTCCAGACCCTATGACATCATGTTCAGTATATAAACTTAGAGGAAAAAGGAGGAAGGGCGGTGTTTCGGGTGATGGTGTTTGTCTTCCCAAGTCACTGTTAGGTGTGATGGGGTCCCGCTCTCCTGGAAGTGGCTGAACACCTGCCTGCCCATGGGAAGCAGTGAATTAATTCCTTGATTGGTTTTGCTTGTTTGAGCAGCTTTAGCTTTCACTATTAAATTGTCTTTATCCCAACGCATAAGTTTTCCAGCTTTTACCCTTCCAATTCTCCCCCTAATATCGCTGGTGGAGGAGTGAGTGAGCAGCTGAAAGGGGCTTGGCTGCTGGCTGGGGTTAAACCACCACAACACCTGCTCAGAGAGAGAAACCTAAATGAGACCAGTGAGATTATAGTGAGCCAGGGTGCGGTGAGGCTGGAGGGAAAAACCCAGAGAAATTATGGAAAATACTTCCAAGAGGAAAAGCACTGGGAAATGACCCATGCTGTGCAACACTGGGAGGTGTGGGTGGGATCCCTTTTCTTATGCCTCATCTATACAATTTTTGGGGCTTCACATTTACAAAAATGTTTAGGCATCTCAGGATGAAGGAACTGCTCTGGAGCATCCCCAACAGGCTTTTATCTCAAGAAAAGAGAGGTGGAAGCCAGCTGCACTGATGGAGGAGTGCTACCTGGGCTGTCGGGCACAAACAGCATGTGTCCCCAAGGGGCTGTGACCAAGGCTGTGTCTCTGCAACCAGAGGAGAAAAAGCAGCCTGCCAGCTCTGCTACCTGGGCTTCTGCTTGGGGGAAAATCTGTCCCCCGAGGAAGTAAGATGTTTAATTTCCACACTGGCTGCATGAAAGGAGATATATGCCATTTTCTGTATCTTGCAGATCTATAGAGAGGAGCAGTCAGAAAATTGCTGGAGGATAAAAGATAATTCATATTAAACATGTCATTCCAGGGGGATCTGGATGAATCAGGTTTTAAGTGACACCCCACGCTGATCATGACAAACATCCCACATGCAAAGCAGCCCCAGGAATTTTACAGTCTTTGCTTGAATATCATACACTGGGAAACAAGGAGAGTTTGCCGAGCTCTGAGCAGCAGGGTCGTGCTGTGCTCTGTGCTGCTTCTGCCCTGTGCCATGGATTGAAGGACAGCCTCAATAACACCTGCTCTTGCACCAACCCTGCTGACACTGGCAGACTCCAGGCAGCATGTTTAGGGCATGTCCTACCTCTGTGCAAATCCCCAACACCTTGTACCTGGTTTAAATTGGCATCCTGCTACTTTCAGTGAGGGTGCTGTGGGATTCAGTGAACAAGTCACCTTACCAAAAGCATTCGTGATTTCATCCTCCTCAAGACTTCTCCTCTTGCTGCTAAGGATCACAGCTTTTTTATTGTGTCCTCCTAAGGCAGCTCTCCCATCTCCTGCATTACTTCAGTCTTCTCTGTAGCTTCTCTAAACCCCTTCATTCTACATCAGTATAAAGACCAGGGCTGTCCACAGTGCTCAAGTGCATCCCAAATCCAGTGCAGGGCTTGGACTCAGGGTCTCACCACCCATCTCCTGTGCCAGCTTCTTTGAACCCGGGGCATGGCAGGCATTACCACTGGCTCAGGCAAATAGAACAGATCTAGTCTAGGCCTTCAAGTTCTGGAATTACATTTATATCCCAAATTCCCTAATGCAGCACAACAACACTGTGCTCCCTTGTGCTGAAACAGAGCAAGCTGCAGAATCTGCCCCTGCATTTCACCCGACATGCCTGGATGTGCGCAAAGGCAGAAGCTCTTTCCATCAAAATTTAGTGATGACATTTAGCCTGATTTTAATGATAACGTGCTTCTGTGAGTCTGCTGTTAGTGGGATAGAATAATGGTCCGTTCAATCCAAGCAGTCTGCTTGATCCCAGAGATGTTTAATCAGGCATCAGCAACTGTACCTGAAATCATCACATTAGCTATATGGCAACATCCCTCCTCTCAAGATGCTGCAATAATAAGCCCCTCTTCAACAGGAGGGGGATTTTACTGGAAGGGCATAAGGAAAATGATGGATTTTTCTGGGTTTACTCTCAGAATTTATTGTTATCAGCATCTGCTTTGATCTCTCAGCCAGTGTCTGCCCCAGAGCCCCAGCACAGAGAAGGGGCAGTTGTCGGTGGCTCCTGTGTTGCACCCATTGCAGGAATGTCTGACCCTGAGTTCCAGTAAGTGAAAATGGAGAAAAGAGGAGAAATAAGTCAAAGGATAGCAAATCAAACAACAACAACAACAAAAATGCATTTGCTCTTTTATGGCATTAGGGGTGTCTCATTTTCAAACACTCTGTGAGAAATTTGCTCAGCAGGCAAATACGAGGAAGCAGTGGTTGGGAGTGGAGCACTGGCTGTGTCCAGGCTGTAATTCCATGTGCCAGGAATGATGCCGCATAGCCCTGCTGTTCCTTAGCACCTTATTAGGTCTGTCCGAAGCAGCTCCCATTTGAGGTGCCGAGTCTCTGAGCAGCCAAGAAGGCAGGGCTGAGCCAGCAGAGAGATTTGGCTGACAAGGGGTGATCCCCACATCTTTGTCCTGTGCAGCCAGGGCTCAAGGTACCCTGTCTCTGCTCCCCTCTGCCCGTGCAGCTCAGAGTCAAACTGGAAAAATAAGAACCTGAACAGTGGCAAAATGAAAAAGACAAATGAGCTTCCCAACATTGATTGAAATAATAATAATAAAATTTTTTTTTTAAAGTTCCATCTGGCAATTTTTAAGTAAACCTCAGATTTTTGACGAAGGAGGGTTATGTTCACTTTGAGAATGTATAAGGTGAGCAAGGCAAACTGGAGGGCTTCTCCTGAGAGCTTGTTTACAAAGCCACTTCTTTTCCATTTTCTGTTTTTTTTCTGGGAGCATAACGCTGCAGTTTAATCACTGTTTGCCGAGGAACAGCCACAGGAAGCTCTGCTCCCAAGAGCAACAACCAGAGACATTCAATTTTGAAGCTGCCAGTCAACAAAAGGGCATGAAGTTATTAGCTCTGAAGGCTCCATTACCTGCCAGTTCAGCCCCCAGATACCATCTTTCATAGATTTTTCTGGGGATTCCCATTTTGATTACAGTTAGAGGCCAGATTACTGCTAGGTGGTTTCCAAAATGTCTCCAGAGGTAGAGTAAACACACCTTAATGTTCAGAGTTAGGGCATTTTGTTAAAAACAAGCATATTAATAAGATAACTATGCACAAGGATGTTTCCATCCAGGCATGAGTGCTTTTAATGTAAGCACACGAAAAGCATAATGATGGGAAATTTTGTGGGCAGATGGGGCCGTTTTGCTTCCTGTGGTCCCCTGTGGTCCCCAGCCATCCCCCAGAGCACCCCCTGCTCAGTCAGGGGATTCTCTCTCAATTCCCAGGGATGGGATGTCAGAAGTGCCCTTCTGCAGATGATGGGTCTGCAGGGGCAGGACAGGCAACGCTTCATAGGAACAGCAGGAAAGGTCTGATTTGAGCATTGAGAAGAAAATAAATAAGGGTTTGCAGCTTAATCCCTGCTCCAGCCAGGACTATTTCAGATTTTTTCAGTTTAAGCGGAAGAAGGATTTATCTCTCAAAGAGCAACATTGAACACCTTAAAAAAATGCAGGCAGAGGCCACAAAATGATGGTGTCGGGCAGACGGAAGTCAGCAGATAACGTGGTGAGGAATCAGTCCCTGTCCATCCGCCTGTCTGCCTATAAAAGTAAGTGGATTAAATGAGGAAAGTGAGCAGAATCCCCTAGAGTGGCAAATAAGGTTTAAACTGAGTAGCTTCAGTACACACCCCAATCTCTGTGGTTAATAGACTGGGGGGCCTTTTTAGTACATTCCTCTTGGAGTATATCCCATCATTTTTATCTTGAGTAATCACACGTTCCCTGGTCCCCAGCCCTTCCCTTCACAGCACAGCATTAATAAGAGTTTCTGAGCTGCAGAGCTCAGAGCACAGCCTCCCAGCCAAAGCACAGGGCTATCATTTTACAGTTTGCCTGTGGGTAATGAAATAAATAGAATGGAGTTCATATAGTCATGATTTAAAAGGAAAAATTTCTGTATTCATGGGCAGAAAAGAACCTGCTCACAGATATCCTCCACAGTGAAGCTCTTTGTATCGAAGCCGGGTGATGCTGAGCAGCTGGAGGCAAAGATGCTGTAGTTAACAAGTGGTGGTGGCATCTGGACAAGATCAGAGAGGAGGGTAAGGATCACAGGGAATTGTAGAAGCACCAAGGCAGGCTTGCCCACACTGGGGGCGGCTCACTGCCTCTCAGGACTTCAAACAGGATAAATTCACAGGGACCCCTTCCTCCACTCTGCATGCAGCTGAGGAGGAGGAACAATGCCTCCAAGGAGCAATCTGGAGATGGCACCAAGCCTAAAGCTCCCCTTGGGCTCTGACAGACCCCTTTCTCTTTCCAGTATTCACAAAGAAATTTGGGGACCGGACAGCCCAAAGACAAGGACAAGGACAGGGCAGCACCCGGGTTCAGAACAGCCACAAACTACCACCATGAAACTCAGCATCGGCATTGCCTGCTGCCCTCTGGCCTCTGTGCTCTGGGCAAAAAGCCTCCCTCAGGACCTAGGAGAAACCTTTGACAGCACCACCAAGCATTATAAAGCATCAGAGAGCCGTAATCTAGTCTTGCTGACACATTAGACAGAATTGCTATCCAATTTATCTCTACTAATCCGTTCCTATAGAGGTCTGTAAGATAGAAATCTCCAAAACGAAGAGAGAGCTGCCAGAAAGCTTTTGAATTGACTGTGGGTTGTTCAACTGTTTTAGCACACTATCATCCTAAATTGCCTGCTGTTCAGAGCTCGCGCCGGCTGCCCTAATGGCACTTCTGTACCACGCAGAACTGGAGGCTGCATCCTCCTGTGTTTATGAGAAACCAGGACATGATGTGAAGGGGGAATAAAACATCTCCAAGATCAGTTGTTAGCGCCAGGGATGTTTTATTTGCTGGTCCACGGGAGAAAGTTTGGAAGAGCAGTAGGGATGCCCCAGGGGCTGAGCAGCCAGACAGAGAGTCATTGCCAAAGGCCAGGAGCAAGCCCTGGATCGTGAATTCATGGAGCTGATAAAACTCTGCTGGCAGGAGAAGGCTCTGTTAATGGGGTTTGGCCATGGTTTGGAAGGATCTGCCCCAGCATTGCTTTTAACTCCTATTCAGAGGCTGAGTTTTGAGAATAATTTGCTTTTACGTTTTCCAGTGCAGGGAAGCAGACATTCCCCACCCCTGCATGGAGTCTGTCCAATGGCCCTGCAACGGTTACAGCTCCTGAAAACCATCCCGAGCATTTGCTTTATCAGAGAGCAACATTGCTAAGACCTGGAGATGCAGCAGTTTCCAGGAACCTGCCTCAAATCAGTCTTCTTTGAAACTTTTTTATTAGGAGACAAGTTGGAGCCAGGCTTCTGGAAGCCTGTTTGCAGCCAGTGATATAAACAGAGCTACTGAGTCAGAGAATCACTGCCTTGAGGAAGGGTTTTTCTCTGAAACTGGTAGAAATGAACTGTGAAAACTCTTGTTTTGAAATACATCAGTGATGAAAGAGGCAGTGAGGAAGGGAAAACCACACAGGCCCTTCTTGCAAAGGGAGCAACAAGTCTTCACACAGGCTGAGGGAAGGTACTGTGGGTCTGCTTGGAGCAGGGACAGAGTGACTCTGAGCCCTTCTGCAGAGAACCAGCCTCTCACTCTTCCATACCTGTCTGGCCAAGGCAGCCTCAGGCTCAGTTCTGGGACAAGCAAGCAATCTCTAGCATGCTCCTTATGCAGCATGGGCATAGCAACACAGAGGGTGCAAGGGAGCCGCCAGACACTGCAGGCACTAGAGACAAACCTCCACAGAGAGCATGAAAAGGAAGGAGACCACCCTGGACCCAAGATGCTCAGTGGACAGCTCAAGACAGGTGTCCTCTGAAGGCAAATCTCTGTGGCAGGATGAGCACGTTCTGCTCTGCAGACATGGCTCCTCCAAGTTTCATTCAATCTGTGTGGCTGTGATCCACTTCCCTGCTGAGCCTGGCCAGACCAAGGAGAAGCTTAAAACTGGGGCTCTGGTAGCAGATCAATATTCCCATCTTGCTGCAGAAAAGGTATCGTGTCACAGCTGCGGGTGGGAAGGAGTGATTTCCCAATTCGTGGTTTGGAAGAAGACAGCTCAAGCCTGTATTGCACCCCATCGTCTGATCTGCTGGGCTACAAAGGCATCCCACATCCTGGTTGTGGGTTGCCAACTTTTTGTTTCCTGCAGCCCTCAGCCTTCCTCAAATTCTTGTCTTAGTTAAGCCAGAGCACATTTTACCTGGAAGACATATGGGAAAGCTGCAGTAGCTACAAGGGGCGAACCAATGCCTTAATATACCTCCTGCAAGATCACTCCTTCTCTTGGAGGGAACAATCTTATTCACAACTCCCCGGCTTACCCAGATCAATAATTGTCAAACCTCTGGTGCCTGGTCAAAACACAGGCCCTAGGGACAGCAGCAGAAGCAATTCCAACTCACAAAATATTTCATTAAAGTGATACCATAGTAGGATGGTGTCTCTTGCTGCAAGGATCGCTCGGCATCAGCTCGTGGGAGCCACAGAGCGCCCAGCCCCGTGTGCCGCCGCACAGACCTGATGCATTATGTTATTTCAGAGGCTGTTGTAGTGAAGAGGAAACAAGAGTGTCACATTAGCAGCAAAGGCGGGTCATCAGTGTAATAATTGAGTACAAGATCTATCCAGTGGGGGGGTAATAGAATAACAAGCAATCAACAGCAATACAGGAAGAATAAATTAAGCGGCGTGTGTCTGCTTTCATCCAGGCACAATTAATGTCATTAGTCCTGAGAGATGATCTGGCTTTCTGCAGAGAAACTGTGAGACAGGTAACTCTGTCTGCACCCAGAACGCAGCTCCAGCCCCCACTCAGCCCCTGGGGCAGATGGGTGCACAAGCACACGGCTACCTCCCCCTGGATGGACAGCACGGCTGTGCCATCCCTTTGAATGATCCCCTCCCCACCTGAGCAGAACAACCCAGCAGAGTCTTGGGTGAAACACTTATTGCAGCAGTTCTCAGGGGGTTATTTGACCTTCAGGCCACACAGGGCTGTGAGTATCCATCAGCTGGTAAAAGACTATCAGCAAGACTAGTAAAGCTATGGCCAAAAGGCTCTGGGTCTGATACTAAAACCCCAGGTATCCAGAGCTCTGAATTTTATCCCCAACTTGAAAGCAAATATATTGTTCACATGGTGAAACAACCTGTTTACAGCCTTTCTGCTCTCAGCCAGTCAAATTGCCTCTTGCCTGCAAGTTATATTTGTCACCTTATAAATTAATCACTTTCAGGCTGTTCCTCAGCTAAAGCTGTTAAGATCTGGAGAGTCTAGGACAGTTTAATCTAGAGTAAACAACTCTGCAGGAGCTCTTCTTATTTCTGCCTTGGTTTTCTTTTTTGCCTCTATCACAGAAAAAAAATTGGTTGTATTAATACTTTCCTGATGTTTCCTCTCAGGAGCAAAACTTCAAAGTGATTTCACAGTCTAGCTCACTCCTGAAAAGAAATAAATCACGAAGTCAAAAAGGCTGGTGGTGGAGCTGTGGCAGGGATTGTTAAAAAAGCTGTTTCCAGCCTACTCCACTGATTAATGCAACAAAGGAGGAAAAAGGCTGCAACCCAGCACACACAGCACAGGGACCTTGTTGGCACAAGGGACAGTGACACTGGGACATTGCGGACCACAGGCAACAGTGGAACTTGTGACAACAGCACAAACCATCTCTTCACTCCACAGAACAAGGAAAGAGGACCTGATTTTTTAAATTATTTCAAGCTCTGACAAAGGAAGATGCCCTGAGGAAAGTGGCTGAATAAATATTTGCACCACGAGACTTGGAAAAGAAACTGGCTCCATCAGGCTGCGATTTGGAGAGTGGCGTGTAGGATGAAACTGGTGGATGTGGGAGCTGCCCCTCTTTGGTCACAGGTGATCTTGTAAGTAGGGTGCTCTGAAGAAGACCAAAGGTTGCTTTTTGCTGTGAGCCAGAAGCACCGAAGGGATGGGCTGCGAGAAAGCTTGATGATCACAACTCAACTAATGGGTTGAGCGATAGCGGGGCTGAGGCAGAGGCTGTGCTGATTAGTGTACTGTCAGTGCTGAGGCCTCCCACACAGACAGCTCTGTCTGCCTTCCCTTCCTTCACACACTCAAGGATGCCACATTCATTAGTGTGTGTCTGAGCTCAGCGCCCTCCATCCCTCACCCAGTGTCCCCTGCCTGTTTATTCAAGCTTAATGCCAAGGCAAATAATCCACCTACGAGGCACTTTTTCACACTCCTAGTGGGAAGCTCTGTGCTCTGGGTTAAAAGAAGCAACCCCCATCACTACTTCATCCTCGAGAGGGCTGGGGATGGCAGTTAGAGCTGGCTGCCACATTTGTCCTGCACTGGGCGCTGTGTGATATCAAATACTTCAAAGAAAACTCACCACCACCTCCAGGCGATGCTGAGATGCCTGCAGGGAAACTTTTCTCCCATCTTTTAGCTGACTGACTTCGAAAAAGGTGAGTCTGGTCCTCCATCCTGCTGGAGTGTGGACTAAACCAGGGTTCTGAGCCAAAAGCAGGCAGCTCGGGCTCATTGCTCAATGAAGAAATACTAATGTGTTTAAAGGGATCATGAAGTGAATTCCCCCTCTCTGCCAGCATGGCCTGGGGAGTCTTATGTGCTGCATAAATGCAGTGGTGCCTGTTTGAAAGCGTCCCTATCCCAGCAGGCAAAAAGGAAAGGGAACACATCCATTTGGCCATGGGGTGCAGACACACTGGGGCTAGAAGCCTGTGCTCCTCAGCTGTAGTGTGCACAGTGAGGGGCTTTACTGGTGTCCAGCAGAACTCAGTGAATCTATAAAGCTCCCTGTCCATCAAGACCTTTTATTTACCTCTGTCCTCCTTTTACTCAAGTGATATCCAGAAAGTGCAAAATTATCTGTCTCCCTTCAGTCTCTGCCCTGCCACATCCATCTCTCACCTGAGAACAGTGTGAATGCAGCTGCTGGCATGTCATTTCACAGAAATCCCTGAAAAACAACCACCCCTGGAGTTCTGAGATGGATTTGGGTTAGTCCCAGGGAGACTTTTACTAAGGGAGCTTCAGAGTCCCCTGCACCAGCCCTCATTAACGGAGGCTCCAGCGAGCCACTGCCGCAGTGCCGAGCTCCGGAGGGAGAACAGGGAATCCAAGGCAGCTGCCCCCCCGAGCAACCCAAGGTTTTTGGTATAGGCAGGGCAGCATTATGAAGCCAAGATGGTGCAGGGGCTTTGGGGCAGCAGGGAAAGAGGGGGATAGAAGAGAGAGGCTGGGTGAAGAGAGCAAGTGTGCTTGGGGACAGTACAGCAAAGGTCCTGGAGAGACACGTAAGGAGGGACCAGGAGCCAGGGCATGATGGATTCAGGAAGCAACACACTCAGAGGGATGCTCTGGCTTTGTTTCAGCATCCCAGGCTCCTAGAGAAGATCTGCAATAGCATTCCAATGGTTAAATGGCAGCCAGGCTCGTTTCCTTGCTCTGATGTGTCTTTATGTAAGGGAGCCCGGGATGCACAGCATGTGCTGGGGATCTGGAGGTGGAAGCCCCTCGGAAATGAACCGTGCTTTCCTCTGATTGCCACCTTCAGCGAGAAAATTGTCCTTTCAGTTCTAATTAAAAAAAAAAAAGGAAAAGATCAATATATGTGTGCGCATAGATATAGAAAGCAATTGCAGCCCCCACAGAGTGAAAGGAATAAATAAAGGAGTGGGAGAATGATTCAGTAGCAAAGGCTGGTTATGTGCGTGCCCATTAGCAAAACTTGGAGAGGAACAGGGCTAATGACATTGAAATAATAAAGTCATTAGAGTGAACAGCCAGAGCCTGTGCTTACACCTGTAAGTGCTGCTGAGTCTTTGAGTAGATTAAGTTCACTTTAGTGACCGCGGCTGCCTCTTCTAAAGTAATTATTGACAGATCCATGAGCTGTTTGCTTTGCATTTAGTGATCAATTAGTATGCAAACACTCTCGCCTTCCTAGCCAGGCCTGTGGGATGTTTCTGTAGTTAATTATTTAAATACTTAGGTGACAGGATAACGGATTTCAGGAATTTTGTCGTATTTAAAGCCTGGCTGTGCCCTGTGATGTGGAAACAATCTGACTCTCATTTTAAAATTTCCATCCCAGCAAGAATTTGCTCAGTTAGAGAGGGGAAGTATCTGCAGATGCGTCATTAAGAGCATGCAATAAAATGGAGCATTAATGCAGTGCTCTGAGCTAGGAACGTGTAGATGGGGAGGGCTGGTTTGAGGGGCAGGAAGAAAGGGGATGCCAGGAAAACCAGGAACTTTCTTACTTGATGCTGCAGTCAGTAAGGATTTTGAGGAAGCACCCATGGGAGAAGATCTGAACATGGTGGTTATAAGTAAAGGATCCTGAGCAGGGTATTAAGTATAAATACACAAAAACTTAATTCTGTTATTTCCTCCTTACTGCCCCAGTGTGATGGTCTTTGAGGGGCTTTGAACACGGTCAGTGTCTGTCCCTGAGAGCATGCCAGGCACTGGGGGACAGTAGGAGCCGTGACATTCCGCTGCTACCCCATCATCGACACTACGGGTGTGACAACAGCCCAGCCAGGACCATCTTTTTAGGCCAGGGATGAGCAGTTTGCCCCTGTCCTACAGCCAGACCCAGAACTGTGCATCTCAGACTGTCTTGTCTGGGCGAATCTCAGTTTTAAAACAAAAACTCTGCTCCTTTATTTGTGGTTGGAAAGAATCAACCAATCCAATCCAGCCCAGCAGCATTCACTGTAAAGATGATGGTGATGACTGGAAGTCTTGGTCAGTGACTTGCAGGTGACTTGGCCAAGCCCCAGCCCCTGAGAGATAACCTCTGCTAGTGTGACTGACTGCAGGCAGTTCTTTGGGAAAAAAGGTGCTGTCATCCTGGGGAACGACACCACCTTGGGTGGAGCTTCTATTGTCAAAGGAAGAATACAGACTAAAATACCTGTCATGGAGAGACCTCACAGAGGAGTTGAAAGGAGCCAGATGATGCTGAGCCACCACCTGCAGCCCCACATGCTTGGCCATTCCACTGTCTCCCTGCCCAGGTGGAGCTGGTGTCCGTGCAGAGACACCCGCAGGTCTGCCTTCCCCATCTCTCCTGGAGGGGACATTAAGGAAGCTCAGAAAGTCCTGCTGGCCTGTTGGCTCTGGCCCGCTCTAATGAACTCTGTGCGGAGGGTAGGTTTCTCACCCACATACAAGCAGAGAACCGCCATCAGCTAACCCTGGGTCCTGGCAAAGGCCTGGATCCAGACAGTGCTGTGGCTGGCAGGGATTCCCCTGCGCCAAATGATGTGATAACACGGGCCAGTTTGGCCTGTGAGCCACCAGCCAGCATCACCTCAGGCTGGGCCCTTCGGCCTGTGAGCTGCAGGTCAGCCAGCTCCTGCTGCAAGCCTTACTGTGCCTGCCACCCAGACGAAGGGACCTGACAGGGGAGGGACCCACTCTGATCAACATCCATGCCAGAGCAAGGTGGGGCCATCCAGCTCCACACCACAGCCCTCAGCAGCCACATCCCAGACAGCCGCAAAGCTGCTCTCCCCCACAGTCAGGATGGATTAACATGGCAAACCACAACCAAGCAAACTCTCTGTATCCTATTATCCATCTCCTAAACCATCCTGTCCTCCAGTACAGCATTCTTTGCAGAGCACAACAACATTGATTTCAGTGCCAGTTTTCCAGCCCTGTTATTTATTTAGCATGAAAAGGCTAGTTTGCACGCTTCTTCCCTCTCTGCTTATCAGTCAAGGGATGTTTACACTGTGAAAAGCATCTGTTAAGACAACAGCATCTTTCTCCATAGTAATTTATTGTCCTCAAAAAAAGAGTGGGGCAGTTTAGTATCTTGTTAACGAGTCTGTCAAACTGACTGTGATGACTGGGGAAAAATACAAAATAAAAAATGGAGCTTATATTGAAATCAATGGGAGTCTAACTACTTTTTTAAATGCCATTTTTCCCATTGGGTGTCGATTAAGCTGTCAGACTTAATAGGCCTGTCCCAGAAAAACAATATATCTTCAATAAATAAATGGCCTAGATAAATACATTAATAACTGGTATGTGCTGAAGACTCCGCTGCTGGTACTTGTTATCTTTTTTTTCCCTCTCTCAAGTTTACATAACTGTCTGAGAGCTAAAAAGCATTTAATTCTCTTCTAGCATATGGCTATTAAGTAGGATTTACTGTAAAAAGTGCATTCTGACATGTGGTTAATGAAGTCTGTGTATGTCTTGGCTCTTTAATAGGCTCTTGAACTGCAGCAGCATTTCCGTGCTGCTGAGGACTGAGCAACAGTCTGCCTCTGCCATCTACCAGCTCTAGACAAATTTGGCAAGTTTGAGGAGCTCCTAATCACTTTTTCCTCCCTGATCACAACTCCTGATCCCTGCCTTTGGAGGGTACATGAGAGCAGTGTTCCCAGTCAAGAGAGGATTTCATGTGCTGGCTACCAGGAGGAGAAATCTCATGGAGCATTTTGGGCACCTTTGGCACCTCCTGGTGACTCCCACAGCCATAGAAAGGCCAGGACCTAAAGAAGAAAGTCATCAGGATGCATAAAATAAATGGTTCTGCCCTGATCTTTTATCCCATGACTTGACCTTCTCTCACTTTTCTGCCCAAAGACTCAATGGGAAGAGGATATCTGAACACAGAGATGTAACACCAAATCAAAGGCTTTACCTTCTCTGCATTTAAGCAGCAGCAGACTTCCCTGAATTTGCTGGAATTACCTTGGCAAGACAATCAAGGCTGAGCCTCAAGTTTTGCAGACTCTGTGTCCATGCCAGTATATAGCTGTTTGTGCAACAGGCTCAGGACACAGCCTGCTCACCCTTCAGGGTTCTTAGGGTCCCTGTCCCCCCACTTTGGGCGTCTGGGACTACCCCATTAACATGTGGCTCTGTCATGCTCACTACCAAAATGTCCTCCTGGATAAAAAAGTTTTCCCAGTTGCTGTGTAAGTCAAACAAGCCACTAACTGAGCAACCACCCAGTAGAGTTACAGTGCTGACAAAAGCATTGTATCTGCTAAGCTCTCACTCCCAGGACCCCAGATTCTCAGACAAGGATCTGCATGGACTCTTCCTACAAAAGGCAAGTACCCTTTCCTACAAAGGGCTGCTCCTGGCTCCTCTTGCAGCAGTTTTCTCAGCAAATTACACTTCTGGATAAAGTAAATGTCTTTGTTAATTCTCCGGTCCAAGTGACACATAAGGTCTTGCTGAGGCCCATCAGTCACTTCTGGGGGTGACAAGGCTGGATGGGGCTCGCGAATCCTGCTGTCAAGCACAGCCCGCCAAGACATCCCATCCAGGGATGCTCATTAACACCCGGCCATTCCCATTAGAGCAGCGATGCCTGTAAGTCACGGCAAAAATAGAAACTCCCATGGAGCAGGGAGCATCTCTCCCTGGCAGGGCTGATTAGTTCCCTGGGATGAATCGCTTGCCGTGGGGCATTTGGGGGTCCCATGTCACAGGGCTCGGAGAGGTGGCAGCCCCCACTCCCGCAGGGGCTGAGCTGCCGTTGATACAACTAAGTAGAATTACTTAAATATTCACAGACTCCTTCCCCCATGGTGTTTACTAGGGATTTACATTTCCACAAGTACTTTGATTTCACCACATTTCCTTTCATTCTTCCCCCAGGGAAGGGCCACCAGGGGAGGTTTCTCTCCTTTGCTTTCCAGCAAAGCTTCAAGCCCTCCCATTTCAATTTGGAGTGCTTCCTTTTTCCCTTTCCTCTCTTCACTTTTCTTCAAAGAAAGAAAGCAAAGAGACAACAGAGGAGAGATGAAGGAGAGCCTCTAAAAATACCAAAGTCCTCCCCCGCCTCCAAAAAATGCCACATAAAAACCCTCCAGCATTCCCAAGCATCCCAGGCTGATGAAAGAAAAGGTCTCGGCAAAACTTCCAGAGCTAAATCCATTGATGGAAAACACTCGTGAAAACTCGTTCCTGTTTTACACCCAGCTTTGCGGGACACCCCGGTGTGGCTGCTGTGCTCCAAACGGGTGTCTCCCTTCCCTGTGCTCCCCAGTCTCCCACCTTTCCCGGCAGGCAGCAGGCAGTGTTTGGAGGCAGCCGAGCTCCCGCTTGCTTCCGGGCTCGCTGGCACGGCGTGTTGGCTGCCAAGCCAGCTGGCCACGGGGCGGGCGAGTTCCTGCTGCTCGGGCAGCTGCCGGATTTTTGGCTCCCAAGCTGTCCGGGCAGCAGGAGCTGCTCTCCGCGCTGGCAGCCCAGCTCTGCAGGCAGCCTGTGGGCCAGATGCTGCGTAGGTCTGTGCGACAGTAATAACCATAATTAATAACAATAACATGCCTGCAAACCATGATGACAGCAGGCACTAATCTTTCATAATACTTTTAAGGCAGGAAGGGGAGAATCCTGCCTTACAAGTCCTGCTCTATATCAGTTTGGAGCCAATACTTACAGGAAGCAGAAGACCTCTTAAATGCCATGCAAGTTTGTTTTTCATTGACTCAGGTTCTATCAAAACCTTCTGTCCTTACGTTATCACTGAATTTACTTTGTCCCAGTCTGTGTCTATAGCATTAGGCAGCAAACCTGGTCTTTGCATGCAAAAAATATTCAGGAAAATGGCAATTTTACATAGTGACAGCTGCTTCACCAAGGTGGGAACCAGGGAGAACTTACTGCTATGCTGAGCATGTGGCCTTTTAGTGCTGCTGCTTCTCTTTCAGTAAGGTATTTGATTAGATCCGCTGGGAGCGGGGTGGTAATGGTGCTACCTGCACCCGTGTTGGTGAGGCAGCGTGCAGGACACCAGCTCCCCGGAGCACCACAGCTCTCTGGGGATCAGGGTATCAGGGCTCAGTTTCCCCAGCCCTGCCATGTGTCAGTGTAGAGGGCAGGAGCTGGCACGCCTGCCCTCTCCTCACTCCACAGTGCTGGTCTCACACCTCCCCACGCTGCTGTCTCATTTATTTCAGGCTCATAAGCCAACTATCATCCAGGAAAACCTTTGTGTTTGGTATGTTTAATTCCCTGTGCCTGAAAGAAGGGTAGGGCACAGGCTGCCTTGCTAACACACCTCATTGCCTGCCTCCCCTGTTCTTTCTCTCCAGTGCCAGCTTCATTAAAACCAATTTTAAAACCCACTATCAGCAAGAAGCTTCTTGCCCCACACCATAGTTGGTGTGGCAGAGTCTGGTAGCCACATCCAGACTGTCCAGGAAGAGCAGTCCATATCCAGGAAGAAAGGGCACCTTAGGGAATCCACACCATGAAGCTTCTGCTCCCTGGCTCTTTGGAAACAGCTTTGGGGGGAGGTTTTTTGAGGGAGGACTCCCCGCATCTTGTGCTTCTAACCCCCCTCCAGGGGCAGAGAGGAGACCACTCTGTTCATGTTCTCATTCACAGCCCTCTGCCTCAGTTTCCCCATCTGTGACATGGCGGTTGGATAATTATGTTCTAGTCTCTGAGGATAAACTGGGAGGTCTTCAAAGCTGTAGACAATCAGTGGATACCCAGACACAGTGGCAAGCATTCATGAAGTGAGCGGAGCTCCAGGGGCAGAGGTGTTTGAACACAGGCATCACAGAAACAACAGATTCTATTTTAAAAGAGCTGTTGCATTGTTTGCTGAACCCTGCAAGGAGCAGTTACAGAAGGTCCCCGTGAGATGTCAGAGCTGAGGGTCCCCTTCACCCTGTTGTGCATCAAGTTACAGGACTCCCTCCCACAACAGTCACGGTAGTTCAGTGGCTGGGTGGGCTCTGCTAGAGTGGAAATATCTCCCAATTACACTAATGAGGTGCAAGTTCCCCAGAGGGATCTGAAGATGAGGCACATCGTTTGAAGAGGATTTTAATTGGCCTGGGAGTCTGAAGGCTACTGGAGGTGCACACCAGCCAGGGGAGGCTCTCCGGGGTCCTGCTCCTCTCTTGGTACTGGAGACAGGCAAGAGGCCTTTGCACATCAGCCACTGTCATGGCCAGGGTGGACACTGGGTGACCTCAGCAAGGACACAGCCAGCATGTCCAGCAGGACTCTCAGATGAGCCTGGCAGTGAGCTGGGCTCACTGTTATGCTGGGGAGGTGGGCTCTCTGTTCTCCCATCTGGCAAAGCACCGAATGCAAGCACCCACAGGAAATGAAGCCTTGCTTTTCAGAGGGTTCTCTCAGCATGCTTGTTCCCAGAGAAGCTGCTGGGAGAGCTGCTTCAGCTGCTGCCACTCTTAGAAGGGAAAATCCAGTGTTTTATCCTGCAGAGCTGTCCCAGCCTGTGTGGCTGGTGAGAGCTGCCTGTTGCTGTGCATTGCAGGACTGAGGGACCAGACACACATGATGGAGCCAAGCCTTGATCATGCAAGGTTGGAGCTGCCCTGGGAGCTCCTTAAACCCCAAGAAGGAGAAGAGGAGCTCTTGTGGAGATGATACCATGGTAGTGACACAAAAGGGAGGTCTCTCTTGTGGGAAACTGCAAAAGCCTCCCCTGTCACTTTCTGCAGGGGAGAGATGCTTGCTCAGTACCTTTCCTCCTGGGCTGGTGCCCCTGAATGGGTGTAGATTCCTGTCCCTCCCCTTTGTGAGCCATGAACCAGCTGTACCAGCATCTTTCTCCTCTCTCAAATGCTGTCCCTTTACCTCATCCCATGCCTCCCTGTATCTTCCCCCCCAACAAGAGCCAGTGGGGATGGGGACAGTATCATTCCCCATCCAGGGAAGGGAGACAAGACGTGGGAACAGGATGTGAGATGTGCAAGGGTAGAGGACAAATGCAGGGTACCAGCTCCTGGCTCCACCATACCAGCCTGCCTGCTACCAAACCTGAGTCTGATGGGAGCTGGCTCAGCTGCATGCCTGGATGTGAAAATCCCAGAGTGCTTCTTTCACTCACAGTGTGACAGCAACTGCCATGCTGGGACATGAGAGCCTATTGAGAGGCTGTTAGATATCATCCAAGGCAATCCTTCAGTGTTTGATTGATCAGAAAGGTGACCTTGGGAGGACCAGTGTAAAATTTGCTGAAGAAAAGGTGTTTTTTCTTGACAAGCATCACAAGGTCCCACTCTGAGAGCTCCCTCTGCATTACCAAGCCCAGCACAACATGAGGGTGGATGGGTGGGCTGGTGTGTTTGTGCAAAAATAATGGTTGTACATCAGTGCATCAATAACTGCGGGGTTCAGTGCAGATGGATGGATGCATGGATGGATGGATTCACTAAATAGCAAAATAATGCAGATCCTCAGAAAAAAGATATTCGAAAACTCTTGGTAATGTCTGCTCTGAACTCCCTGTGACTGTCTGCTTTGTCAGGCTCAAATTCGGAGAAATGGGAAAAGCTTTTACAAATCTCCTTCATCCTGCCAAAGGGGTAAACAAAAGAGATCGCCTGCTCCTGTAACTTGGGGTGAACTTGTCCATCAGGTGATTGGAAATCTGAAAGTAACAGGAGCTTTAGAAAGAAATGCCTTTATCTTTCAGCTTTGCATTTGTACTCTGTGTTAATCCTTTTTGTTTCAAGTCAGAGAAAAACAATCCTTCATTTTGGGGTGATTTTTCATTTATAAGTGATATTTTATAACACTGCAGAAAGTGACCAATCTGAAGTGGAGGATGAATATTATTCTTCCTGCTGGGAAAATTATTAATAGAGCTGTGGGGATTGTTCACCTTATCTTTATTTCAGGTGCAGAACTACTGCATCATGCATCAAGTTCAGTATCCATATCTGCAAGACTAACACAAGCTTTCTCCAAAAGAGCTGTAGGCAAGATCAGAAAAGCTTAGCTATATAAAGGTATATATATATAAATATATAAGTGTTGAAAATTGTCTATACTTTAAACGTAGGTAGAATTTACTCATTCTTTCCAAGTAGAAGTACTGAAAAAACCCACAGAGCATGACAAGCTCATCATCATAATTAACATTTTCTACAACAGTTTAAAGGAAATAAATTCAGTTTGGTTTCTTTGGGTTTTTGTTCTTACTTTCAAAAGTAACTACTTGCTGTCTTAAGAAAAGCCTACAGATGAGGCAGAGACAGAAACTGCTTATTTAGAATGCTCCTTATTATGGAAATGTTTGACTGCCCTTTTGGGATTGTTTCAGAGGAATTAGGCACACAAGACTGGAAGGGAAGAAAAGGGACTTCAAGCCACATCCCTGGCAATCACAGCCCCAAGGCAGCCAAGTGATGCAGAAGAGTCCCTGGAGCATCTCATCCACACCCCATGTACACCGCATGCCAACACCCCCTTGAGATGCTGGAGCTCTGTCAGAAAACAAACCCACAGCTCTCAGGTGGCACAGGGAGAGGGGACAAGAGGTAGCAAATACGTCACCAGATGTCTGAAATCACAGTGGGTTTGCCTGGGCAAGTTCAGAGATGGCTGGCTCAGGAGATGGGATGCTGGAGCTCTGTACCCACAGCTATCACAGCCCATAGGTCTTTGCTCAGCTGCTCTGTGCTGAGCCCACTTGCATGTGACGGGATTGTGCTGTAGCAGGACCTGCAGCCTGGGGCGGGAAGTGCTGGGCGTGGAGCAGGCACCATGTTCCTCTTCCAGGTAGAAGCCACTTTTAAAATGTCTGACTCATGGAACAATCTGCCTTCAGTCCCCAGCTGCTTGGTCCTCAGTTGCTCTTCCCCACCTGCCCACAAAGCCTTCCAGCACTTAGTGCTGCTCCCCTTTGCCCTGCCATCAGCTCACCCCCCAGGCTGCCAGGTGAGGAGATGTGCAGAGGTCTTGGCGAAATAGAGCTTTTGCCATCTGTGTCACCCACACAACAGATGGACACTCTAAATAGAGGTCCTTAGCAAAGGCCCATTTGAGCCCTGGATTTGATGAGCTGTCTATCAAACCCATTAGCAGCACCAGCTCTGTGCACAAAATTAAGTCATTGCTAAGCCAACACAGTGATGAGAATGGCATAAGAGCTGTGGACCCACTTCTTCCTTTGGCAAGGGCAGCCCTTCACAGAGTCAGACTGACTGTGACTGCTGCCAGGAGATGGGGCAGAGTGTGGAGCCATCCATAAGGAAGAAGTGGCTTTATGCAGCAGCTGCAGGGATAAAAAGCTGCTCTTTCCTTCGTATGTTCCTTCCCACTCCCATGACAAGAATAGCCCAAGCCCAGGTTCTCATCAAGAGCCGTGATTTGGTCTTAGCTTACAAATGCAAGACCTGAAAGTTCAGGAGAAGCCCACAGCTTCAATGAGGAAGGTCCATGGCATCAATGTCAGAGATTGTTTAAACATCAATACAAGTATGGCCTCAGCTCTGGGACTGTGTCACAAATCTATAAATACAACTGTGTGACCCAAACTCCTGACTGCAGGAATAGTCACAAAGGCTGCAGAAGTCTGCTGTAAAATCCCAGCTCACAGAACAGGAAGCTTTCAAGCAAGGGGACATGGCCCTTCCACTCACCCTTTGTGCAAGGAGACTGACTCATGAGTGATTTCATCTCCCACGATATTCATCAACCTCACCTCGTCTGCTGTTCCTGCAGCCTGGAACATCCCTCTCGTGTTATTCCCACTACACAGCCCCCTGTATTTCCCTCCTGCAGTCATACCCCAGCTGAAAACATGCATTTTTCTACTCTTGACTCAACAGAGCCAGTAGCAGGGTGAAGGAGCAAATGAGCTTCCGTTCTGCCTTGCACATTAGCAACAAAACATGACTGACTGCCTCCTGATTGCAAACACTTTATTCTTGGTGACAGCATGGTAGAGGCACAAAGGATACAGCTGGATTTGCAGAGCCCAAGATGAGCTCTGCAGAACTGATAATTAGAAGAAATCATCTTTTTGACTTGTGAGCTGAGCACATTTGAACTGAGATCAGTGAGGGGGAATAAATATGAAAACCAATTATGTCATTTGAACCAAGTACACTTCCCTGATTATAATCACCTCCCCGTATGGGCATAAAAAAGGTGAAAAAATGCCCATGTCAAATTATTAAGCAAATTAGGGTGACCAGACTGCACTTAATGACTCTGTCACTCGTAGAATTTAAGTGAAGTTGTCTGATGGGATTCTGAAGTCAGATGTGCACCAAGAGGGATAATTGGAGCATCGGAATGAGGATTTATAGTACTGTTGTCTTAGAAGCCGCAGCATAGGTTGTACAGTGCTGCACTGCTACAGCAAGAAATCTTACTGCTGGCAGAGGCTAGAGAAACAGCAGTGACAATAACAACATCCTGACATCAGGTTTTGCTGTGGTGAGAACCAGAGTTACACAGCCCGACGGCCCAGCATCACTCCTGGCATCCCAGCAAATAGGCCTTGATTGCAGCAAATGGGAAAACTGAGGATTTCACTCAGAGAAAACGTGAGATGTCAGGTAAATGCTGCATGAAACAAGCAGTTGCAATCTTCTTGTGAACGTGGCTGAGATCGAGCAGGATCAAAGATCCACAGACACAATCCGTAAAAGCAGAGATGATCCAAAGGATGCATCCAAACTTATCACCAGTTTAAGGCTGGATCTGTAAGATGTTGAGTGTCCATAAAGAGGTACCCAGTTTCCTACCTAGAAACATTCAAATTTATTCTCTGTCTGGTCCAAATTCACCAAGATTATGTCAAGAATATGCCTATATATTTCCGTGCTGCAGGCAAAGGACAAATTCTGCCGGCAGCATGCAGCCCTTGCACAAGCTCCAGCATCCATTTCACCATCATAACCCTCTGGAAAGCCTAGAGATGAGAAAAAAGCTTAAGAACTGTCTGCTCTCTCTTGCTGTGATGCATGAACAAAGCCTGTGCTGAGGAACTTGCCCAACACTGTTTACACACTTACATCCACTAAGCTGCAGCAGCTTTGCTATCTCTCAGTGGAGATGTTTTAAGAAATACATTTTTGATCCTTTGTTAGCTACCCACTGGAGGTCTTGTGGAATCTAAATTAAATACCGTTAGGAGACCTTTAATCTGCAGTGCTTCCAGTAAAAACAGATGGTCTCTCTTGAGCACACAGGCTCATTCACTGAAGACTCTCCCAGCACGCTTACCCTCAACACTGCAGCTCGGAAAGCGAGCCAGGAGCTCAGCAGGCTGGAATTGGCTGGGTTCCCCTGCCGTCAGAGGGGAAAAGCCAGTCTGTGCCAGCCAACAGTCTGAACCAGTATTTCCTCACAGGAAGGAAATCAAGGAATTTGGACAGCTCTTCTCAGCAGATTGCCAGGAGCATCTAAGAACCTACATTGCTGTCTTCTGCTCAAAAAACAATTCAGAAGGACAGAAATACTTATGTCTGTCAAACTCTTTAATCTCCCTGGTTTAAGCTGCCTGTCCAAATTTGAAGCCTAACTAGATTTTCCCCAGACTGCTTGTGTCTTATCCTTTTATTAAGATGAGGAGGATTATTTGAAGCTTTTGTTCTTTACAAATCCCCTTGTGCAAAAGCAAGGTGGCACTTTAGATGAAATCTTCATTCTGGGCTGCTCAGATGAGAGATGCAGTGCTCTCCCACAAAGGATTTAGTGACATTGTATGCTGAAAACTGGTACCACATTGCTGGGGGGGGCACGGGGAGGGATGTTGTCTATGATGCTCTAGTCCCCATGATCACTGCTTTCTTCCTCTGAGCCTAAGAATTTGTGTTTCTTCAGCCCTGCAGAATGAGTCAGAAATCCTCATTTTTAGTGCTAGAAGCATAAAAATAGGCAAATTTTCATGTTAAACGGAGATCAGGAAGAGAGTTCCCTCTGACAACTTACAAACCTTGGCTCCTCTGACAGCCTTTGTTTAGCTGCATCACTTGCTCTTATTTTAACTTGCTTTAGTGATTCGCAGTCATTGAATCACTTAGCTAAAACATGTAAAAATCTTAATGTTGAATCCCTGCAAGATAAACGCCTCTGGGGGAAGCCTGATCAGGTCCCCCTGAAGAGGATCTAGAGGATATTTGCTTGCTGGTTCACAGACATACAGGCCTGCTGAAAATGTGCAGCAGGGATATTGGCTGGACAATTTTATCCTCAAGGAGTTGGTGGGTCCCTCCCAGACCAAGGTCTGTAGAAAGCACCCAGCTCTGTTCATATCTTCTGTCCAAGGAGCAGGGCATAGCCATGATAAACACCCATATCTCATTCATCCTTGAACCCTGTAAGAGACAGGGACTGAGTGTTCTGGATGGAAAGATAGATAAGGATTTGCATCTGCAAAATTATCAACAACTAGCAACTGCAGGTGCAGTGGAGGGGAGCAGGACACCTCCAGAGAAACACACAGGCCCAGGAGCAAAGCACAAAGCCCTGTTCCTGCAGAGCAGGTACTGTGGTGAATCACCTCCTCAGTCAGTTTTTCCCAAGCATTGCTTAAAAGAGGAAAAAAGCCCCTTTTGTTGGGGGGATATCCAACTGGGAGGTGTGCCAGTTTTGCCTTGGGGGATTTTCTTAGCTTTGGTGAGCACTTGAGGTTCTTAGACACCTTTCTGAAGTTGGGTCTTCATTTCTCTGGGTTTCCAGCCTCTCTCCTTTGTGTAGCCCTTTCAGACTGTAAATGTTTTAGACCAGGAAGTCTCTTTTATTATGTACAGCACCTAGCACCACAGAGCCCACTTGATGATGCCATTAAAAGCCCTGCTACATACCAGCAAGGGCAAAGAGGGATGCTGAATCAAAGGAGTTCTCATTAGCAAGCCGGGCAGGGAATGCTGGAGGAACTGCCACACTTCGTGACATGCTGCATATGCACCCAAGAAGTCAAGAGCTCCTTTCAAAGCCTCCTGACATTCCCCTGTGACCTCCTTGCAGGATGCTAACAGGGCCAGCAGGGAAGTGGAGTCTGACAGACACAGTTTCTGATTGCTGTTGTAACATAAGAGTGTATCAGTAGAACTGGGTGCTGGGTTCTTCCCTCAGTGTTCATCCTTGCTCAGTACTTTCATGTTTCTGTGACAGAGCCTCCCCTCCCAGGTAATCTTCTTGGGAAGTTGCAGTGACTTTGGCTTAGTCTTTGGGAAGTCGTTCTGGGGATGTAAAGTGAAGCATCCCGTAAGCAATTAGCAGGAGGAACACGTGCATTGCAGATGGTTAATCTGCCTGCTTTCATGTGAACAAAGGAGAAGTCCCTTGAATGAAAGGAAACGGGTAACTTTAATGCAGGCTACAGTAAATGCAAATTAACTCCACAAATAAAGAAGCTTTTCTTCTTGGAGCCAAGAAAACATTTCTCAAAGTCTGTATTTTAAATATACAATAATCTCTTTTATACCTCAGAAAGCTGTCCCTGCCGTGAGCAGTCTGATATCTTCCTTGCAGACAGCAATCAGTCCATCACCAGCACTCAAGGATGAATATTAATATTTGATTGTTCTTTTTGTATCCCGGCACGTCCAGTTGCAGGGCTGGAACCCTGGCTTCCCCTGCAGCCTGCAACCCGCCTTGCTTCAGGTTTAGGCTGAAGTCCGAGAAGGTGTCTCACATCAAGCTCTGGGACATCCAAAGATCTTGATATGGATCTACTGCCCTCCTCAGCACTAGGGTGTATCAAATTTTTAATCCACTGATCCATGATGCTGCAAAGACCCTGTATAAATTCAGCTTGCCCCAGGGAGCTCATCCCTTGGTAGGGATGCTGGAGCTGAACAGGGCTGTGCACCCCTTCCAGGAGACCTCAAGATGCTTCAGGGCCAGACAGAGGCAACAGCTTTAATCTCATGGGGGTAGAGCTGAGGTAAATAGAAAGTTTGGGGCACTTCTTCATCGAGGGAGCCCATGCTGGTTATGAGAACCACTGCTGTCCTCTCGTTTCACAGAAACATAGAAGCAGAAAGGTGGCTCAGTTGAACACTCTTGGGCTGAGATCAAATTTTCATGAGGAGGGCAAAAAGTGAGGGGGACAACAACCCACTGCAGCTGGGAGAGCCAGGTCTGTGCTTATGGAGCAGCTGGAGTCACTGCTAATGTCCTGGCTGCTGCAGACACAGGGGAAGAGTGGAGCCAGATGGAGGCAGCAAGCTGAGCCAGGTGCTCCAAGAGCCTGGGCAAGCACTGCCTGAAGATACACACGACCAAGAGCAAAAACTGCCAAAGGAGTAACCCTGGCCCCACTTAGCACGCACCAGCATCTTCAGCCTCGGCACTGCTGGCCCTACCTCCAGCCCAGTGCATAACACAACACTCACTTCAGATAAGGCAGGCAAAGACATGGAACACCAGTCTCCAGCAATGGCTAAGGTGGTTCCAGTGCTGGCTCTCTCCACCTGAAGTTCATGAAAGGGACGTGAAATCCAAAGCAGTGGCAAGCTTCTCAGCCCATCCGAGCACAACAGACTTGTAAGTCAGTGCAGTTGAAGGCATTTGGGAGAATTTGGTTGCAGATGGATCAAAGAAAATCCATCCCAGGAGAGAGTGTTTGCAATGAGAAGCAGAGCGTGCGTGTGAGACAGGGAGGAGGGAGCACAGTGGGAGTAGAGGAAAGGACACAATGCAGAAGATAATTTTAATTTCCTTCTCCTTCAGGCTCTTTATTAACACCCTGCCAGATCCCTCTCCCTGGCTGTTGCAGCAGTGGTAGGGGCCAGGCTAAATGTGATGGCAGGGGGTTGCAAATCAGGGACAAGAGAGACTGAGGCATCTACACATCCTGCACCTCTCACAGCAGCCATGAGATCAGATGGGGCTAGACGGGACGTGAGAATCAGGGGAATATAGGACCAGTGACAAGCTTCTGCTTCTTGTGACCAATCCAAGTGACCTGCTGCAAACACAGCCCTGAGAGGTGCTAATAGCGAAGATGCAATTTCCTGCTCAGTCCACACCTGCTCAAGTCTGTACATCACCTACTGCCAGCACGGCTGTGCCAGTCCAGCAGCTGCTTGCCTCCAAGGCTTGCCTGCAAGGTGGCACTCATGGCCTGATCCTGAGCAGAAAACACAGGCAGGGAGGGAGGAGAAAGTCTGCAGAAGCTGTGGCTGGTTCTGAGGTTTAAGTTCATCCTGGGGCTGTAGAAAAAGGGATCTTGTACAGAAAAGAGCAGCTAGTTTCAGCCCTCAGGTACAGAGCTGCTGCCCCAGTACTGCCAGAGCTGCTGCTTGTCCCTTGGCTTCCAAGAGAGATGAGGCTCATATGGAGCAGCTGAACATGGGAATACCGTGCTGTCCAAAGGGCTGCCAGTCCCCTCCCCTGATGCTTTTAAACCTTCAAGCCATTTCCAGACCATGTTTTTCAGAGAGAAGAGATCCTGGAGTGGTGAATCCCCCACAAATGTTGTGATCTAGTGGATGTGGATGTAGATGTGGATGTGGATGACTAGACAGAGGAGGGGCTCCTGCTATTTTTTCCACCAAGGCACAGCAGATGGAGCTCAGCCCCTCAGTACACAACAAAGAATACACACACATACACACAGAGATGTGCACACAAGCACAGAGTCAAGCTGGGATGCACTCTGGGCAAATTTCACATCTTTCTGGATACCGAGAGAGGACACTGTAAAGATGGCTTGATACAGGCTCAAAGACAGCTCTATGTCATTTCCAAAATAAGAACATATATAAGCAAGTGAAATAAAGCCAGGACTGAGGGAGATGACAAGAAGACAGAGCACTTCCCAACTCTCCTTGAGGTGCCTCGGCGGGTGGACAACTGAGCAAGTGCCTGGAAGCCTCCACTCTGTCAGGGGCACGGGAAGTTAAAGTACCACCAGTGAGACAGGCCCTGGAGTATTAGTGCTAATAGCCATCTCAGCCAAATTAATTCAAATTGCGTTCAGCCGACCATGAAAGCGTTGTTGGTGGCAGCGCTTCCCCATCCGCTCACATTTTCGTGAAGTAATTAAAACCATTAGAATGTAAACCAGCTCTTTTGGCTTGGGAAGGAAAGAAAGCAGGAAGGGAAAAGGGAAGCTGAATGACAGCTTAGCTAATTCAGCTAATATTCCCACTATTTCCGTATATACTGATTAGTTCCCATTCTCCAGCCGTTTCCATACTGATGCAAAGGTTGGGGTCCTCTGCAGAAGCTCCTACACCTCCATGCAGCAGCACACCCTGACCCCAGCCCAGCATCCCTCTCAGGAAGGATGCTGGCAACTGGACTTTCTTCCTACCAGCCCTTACCCCTCAGGGTTCACATCCCTGGATGCAGCTCTGTTCTCTCCCCCACCAGGAATATGTGGAAGGAGAGGAGAGAGCAAACCGGCTTTATGCTCAAAGGAAAGAAACCCCACCATGGACCCCTAAACAGATGGACATAAGCAGGAGACTTAAGGCAACCACGCTGTTCTGGGAAGTCATTTCATGTCTGAGAAGCCCCCAGCTGCAAAATCAATCCCCTCAAGTGATGGAGTTACTTGGGCAGTGTCTTTTTTTATTGGACAAGCAAAGGGAAACAGCATTGTCAATAGCAAACAGCCAAAGCTGGTACCTAGGGCTTATTTCTCTGCCTGGTGCTGGCCTGCATGCCAGAGGGCAGGCAAAGTTTGGGGCCAGCACGTCCTGCAGTGAGAGTGTCATAGTGGCAAGTCCAGGTTAGAGAGAAATGTGCTTGAAAGTGGAGGCACAGGAGAAAGAGATGCCCAGCAAGGCACAGAAGGTTGTGGGGAAGAGATAAAAATGGCAATGCTGGGATAAGGACATTCTGCTGGACCCCAAGGCCAGATGACAGCTGTACCTCAGCTGGTCTCCACTGGTGCCACTGTGGCTGGGCCAGCACCCAGAACCCTGTGATCCTCCCTGGGCAGTGGCTGGGAACTGCTGTCTGCATGTGCATCCAAGGCAGATGCTGCCTGCAGGGCTGGCTCTGCCTGGGGACACTTCCTCAGATTGTCCTGGTTGGACAGGGGTGGAAATGCTCTCTCAACTGGTTGCAGCAGCAACTGTCCTGCTGCTCATACAGACTCTTCCTGCCTTCCCACGTACTTCCTCCTCACTGCCCCTGCTGAACCAGCCCTGTGGCATGGCAGGTGTCTCAGGTTGCAATGAGAACCTGGGCAGCACAAGCCATCACACTGCAGTGAAGCCTGAAGAGCAGGGCTGGCCCCACATGCTTTCTGCATGGGCCTGAGCCGTGCACGAAGTGCTGTGTTGGATGAAGTGGGCAAGGTATAGTCATTCAAATACCTGGAGAGAAGTTCATTGTGGAGCTGCTCTCCCTGTCTCTGGCTCTGCAGCCTTTCCCTCATAAACCTGCCTCTGCTCTGTGTAGGCCACGTGGGGTGTGGGTATTCTGACATTCATTTTCTAGGCAGAGGAGTTCAAGGGTATCTGAGGGCATATTTTGTCTGTGAACAACAGCAATCATTCCCTCCTTGGGAGGACCTTGAAGGAGACCAAAGGGCAAGTAAGTTTGGAGGCAGCAGCTATCTGAGGGCTCTCCTGAGCTCAGCCTCTGCTTTACTGGATCATCTCTTACCTTGGCAGACTTTTCTCAACACTTCAGAGCTAAAAGCCTGGCAGCATCATGCAGTCTACAAGACCCAGAATGTTATAACCAGTTGGGCTTGTGATCCCTCACATTAGCAGGTTGGAGCATCAGACTGAGAGTTCAAATTTCCCATGGGATCAATCTACCTGAAAGATGATATGCCCACAGACAAGCTGGGCTAGGAGACTTGTGCGCACTACTACCTGCAGCTCAGCCAGCTGACTTTGCATGGGATTGACCTAGGAGCGCTCACATGGATTGTCCTGTGTGCCCAGCGCTGAGACACAGCAGTGGGGAGCTGTGGATGGCTACTGGAACTGAGTGCATGCGGGTCTGGACTGAAACAGTACTCTTTTTTTTCACAGAGCCTTTAGCTTGATCCAGATAATAGTGGAAACATCCCCAAACACCTGCATCAGTATGGTGGAGGGGCAAAAATATCAGGCAGGTTCCCTTGGATTGAGTTTGCAGCCAGATGCATGACCTGCACTCCATACCACTGCTTTCACAGCCTTCCCAGCAAGGTCTAGCCCAAGCCACAAGGAGAATAGGATGAATATCCAGTCTAGAGCATCCTCTGCTATTGATTTGCACACTTGGACAGCAAAGAAAAAATCCATTCAGTAAGCTAAGGTGCACATTTATCTCTAGGATTACTGAGGTAGCAGGTACTAGTGCAAATCAAAGGGGTTTCCCCAAAAAAAGCAATATTATTGATCCCAAGGGGAGCAAGGAGTGCCCACAGTGCAATCTTCAAATTGAGGTTCCCACCAGTGGCTGCTCTTGCACACATGCCACAGATATCTCGGAGTAAGAAGCACTGGGAAGCAGCAGGAGGAGGAAGGAGCTGCATTTAGCTGGCAGATCTTTGTAGTGGGATTGCACTCCCCACTCCCCCAGCGCAATCCCACTGCTGCTCTCACAAAGTGTGCCTCGAGGAGCACAGCACAATGCATCCATTGCCCAGGCATTCATCCCACCTGGGCCTCCTGGCGCGATGTGGCGAGTGGCTCTTTCAATCAGTCAACATCAAAATAAGAGAGATTCACTTTTCCATTGACATCAGCAAAAAGAAAAAAAAAAGAAGAAGAAGACGCCAATTGAACCCAAGGGGCTAAATAGCATCTTTCACTCGGTTTTTCTATGGGCTCCCAAAACTATGGCAGAAGATTGAAATCTGTCTCTTTCTGTCTCCTTTTCTTTCTTGTTTTGTAATAATTCCTGGTATGCAAGGCCTTGTGCCAGGGCTGGTATTGTGGGTGATGAATCCTGAGTCAGGCGGCGGGGAGGTTTCTGTCCTATCAGCGCGGCTTGCCGTGGTTTGGGATAATGTGCCTGCGGCTTGTCAGGTGCTGATGGGGAGCAGGAGGGGTGGGGGGGTTGAATGCATTTTTGATTGCTATAATTGCCACAGATTGGATGCTTGAGAGGAGCTAATTAACAAGGAGGCTATGGGCGGATTATACTTGCAGAACAGAATCCCATGCAGATCCTTTCCCTTTGTGCCACATGTATGAGATCATTGGTAGGTGATTATGGCTGTGAATACGGTGCTAATTTACTTTGCACGTCTGACGAAAATCCTGTACATAATAAAACGCGGAGGCAACTTAAAGTAGCCCAGTTCAGAGGGGAAGGACTGCCTTGCTGCTAAAGCACTGAACCCAGAGCTAAGTTCCTGAGGTCTCCTACTTTCCCTGAATAATAGTGGCTGAGTGACAGCTCTTCCCGCTGCCTCAGTTTCCCTCTCTGCCGAAGGGGGAAGGCAAGCTCTGAGCTGTTTGCAAGGCGCTGTGCACCCTGTCGGGGAAGGACAGGAATATGTAAAGGAAAGAACAGAAATATCATCATGCCACGGGAGCAGATCAGACAGCACAGCAAAAATAGCAGCCAGAAATCTGTGCACTTGGAAAAAATACACGTCTTTGTGAGGGCTCTTACTCTCAGAAGAAAGGAGTGTAAGCAGTAGCTCCAGATGTTCCTGCTGCCTCGGGATTAGAAAGAACTGACAAGCAGGAATAGCTCTGCCATCCTGGTCCTTCTGTTCCAACCTTGTCTCACCAACATATCTCCTACATTCCCACAGGCTTCCTGGGGCCCTGAGGGGAAGAGTAGCAAAGGTTTCTCCTTAAATATAGCCCTTATCCAGCTGGAGATGCTCGGACTGGGATTTAACCCAGGCTCTGATTTCCGGGCAAGGCTACACTTGTTTTTCCCTCTGGTCTCTGGGCACTCATAGCAACTGAAAATGAGGAGCTACTCTGTAGCTGCCAATATAGAGCTGGAACATCACCAGCCAAGCAGGGAAAAGAGTTACTTATGGTGGAGACTGAACATCCATCCATCCATCCATCCATCCATCCATCCACATCCATACACCCTTCCCTCTCTCCATCCCTGAGGGTTTTAAGAATAGGTTAAGCTACAATACCCATCTTTATTTGGGGAGCTGGAGAAGAGTTCGCACAGGGTCCTTTCAGTGCTGTCTGTGTGAGTGGGAGTTAGGCTGGGCAACGCTGCAGGGCTTTGGTTTTTCCAAGCAGGAACACTTTGCTGGGAGTCAGGCAGCTTGATTAAGTACTGGTAGACTTTTTTAGAAAGTTGCAGTATTCCTCACAAATAAATCACATCTTTATATTCAAAAATGGAAGTGTTATTTATAGTATTGAGTAATTTTCACTTGAAATATTTTCTGCACTTTTCAATGGAATTTTTTGGGGTGGGGGGGCATTAAAGTCAGCATTTTCAGAGTAAAAGAAACAAAACCATTTTCCAACTTTTTTCCTTTAAAGTCAGCATTTTTGATTCCAAATTTTATGCAGGGATTTAGACCTTTTCCTTCCACAGACCATTTTACCACAGCCATTTTTTTATTAAGGTTACTGTTTTCATAATAATGGCTACCCATTGATTCTAAAATGAAAATATCACTGGCAGATCTCCTAATAAGAATACATTGTTTCATAATATTTCCTCAGTTTTATTTCATTTTGTACTTATTTACTATGCTCTGGATGATGTTTCCTAGAAAACAAAATCCCACAGCCAGTCTTCTCCTGTGATCAAGAATTACTCACCTAAACTTTACATTTAAATTAATCGAGACCAAGAGAGAAAGTGATCCGATTGCAGGTTTAAAAAGATTTTCAATGTAGAAGTCATGTTAACAACAGGAAAGGGTTTTCTTCCAGGAAAAAAAAACCCAAGAGGTGTAAAAATGGATTTCCACTTCTGTCATGACTGAATTAG
The DNA here is from genome assembly GCA_013400975.1 of Atrichornis clamosus. Classification (NCBI taxonomy): domain Eukaryota; kingdom Metazoa; phylum Chordata; class Aves; order Passeriformes; family Menuridae; genus Atrichornis; species Atrichornis clamosus. Next base: position 63,137 of record WBMZ01012378.1, read on the forward strand.
AGGAGAACAATCCATGAATGAGAAAGGACTGTACTGCTGAGGGAAGAGGTTGCTGCCAATTAGCAATCTGGGCTGCTGGAGTCCAGGGAGATACACTGGAGAGGAAATACTTCATTTATTGAGAGGAAGGATTGACTGTCTGTGAATGTTTTAGACAAGATAACAATTGAACCTTGCCTCTGTGTAGCTCCTCTCTTCCTACAGGGACAAGCACAGAGCATGCATAGACGGTCTCACTTCAGAAAGGAAGAGTAGCCTAAGACATGAAATAATACAGAGAAAGGAAAAGGCAGTTAGGATGAAACCCTCTTCTGGGAACAAATCCTGGGTTGCTGCCAAAGTAACCATTTGTGACACTCTGGTCCAGGTCCCAGTTTTGATGCTGGCCGTTTTCTGACAATGTCCAAACCCCAGGTTTTGCTTTGGACCATTTCAAACAATGTCTCCATCGTGCTGAAATTTCTCTCTTAGAGCAAATCCTCCATTCCTTTTCTCCTCGCTTTAGCAAAATGTTTTCCATCCTTCCACGTCAAACTCTGGATATTTGCCTTTGGAAAGTTAGAGAGTGAACCAAATGGAAGGCAGGAATCAAACCCAAAACCATGGAGTCACTTCCAAAGACTATGTGATGGGAAGCTCAGCAGGACAGGGGTGATGGGAAGAGAGAAAGAGGACACTTATGAGGATGGCATAAGGGTGTTGGCCTTCTTTAATCACTCACATTGAAACATTGGCATGATTTGCCCTAATTTCTAAGCAAAATATGTATCTCTGGTGCCAAGAAGAGACAGGTTGTCACAGATGTGGAACAAGCAAGGTAGAGATACTGGCAGAGCACATTGCGAAAGGATCAACATTAGCATATTGGCATTTGGGCTGACTTCAGTCAGCCTTATCTCGGGCTGACTTCTGAATTAAAAGTAATTCTAGGTACTCTCCTTCTCCTGGAACCGTCTGTTACTTTATTATTAGGATTGATTTTTGTCCTGTTGAGCTCTGCCTTCCCCCGCTGAGTGACCGGAGAGGCCAAGTGCTGCCCTGGGGAGAGGAGGGGGCGGTGGCGAAGGCACAGCCTTGTCTCCCGAAAGCACTGTCGGGTACAGAGGCACGGGGGTGGCTGATAAGGGACCGAAGGGGAGCAGAAGAAAGGCCCAATGACGAACCTGGCACAGACAGAAGAGCTATCCAGGCATGCAGGCTGGCAGTGCTGGAGTGCACAGCCCAGATAACAAAGCGCCGCGTGTGTGCAGAGCCTGCGACCACCTCCCCCACAACGTCAGGGTGCTGCTGTCCCCTCCATCACTTCCCAGCATCCCCATTCCCAGACGTGGCTTCTGGGGGAGGCTAAACTGCTGCTCCAGCTCTGGGTCCCTCTCTCCAGGCCCCCATGATGTGCAGACAACATTCCTCCCTGCTGACAGCCCTCCCCATGAGATTCTGCTTCTACAAAAGGCTCTCATCCCTCTCATCTTTAAATAAAGAAGAGTCCCATTAAATACTATAAAGTATTTATTGGCCAATGGGTAAAATGAACGGGTTTCTTTATGACTACAATGATCATTAATGAAACTTTAGGGTCCCTGTAGGGACCATGGAGCAGAATAAATGACCTCTTCCTAGTCATTGTCTCCCTGGTTTCTAGGATTCTGCATCAGAAATGATCCAACTTCATTTAAGGAAAATTAGATTAAAAACAGATTAAACTAAAAGCACCTCATGCCCCTGTTCTGATTTAACTGTGATGAAAAACAGACCATGAAGTAACTTTATAATGGGAGGAAGCTCATTTAAATATTCCCCTCCCAACAGAAAGAGATTTAAGAATTAAATGAATGAGGAGATTTTCCTTTTAATGAGATTAGCCTTTTATAATTGCTCATTATGGACCACTCCAGAGATTTGGAAGAAAAAAAGTTATACAACATACCTGGAAAACACTGCATTAGAAACCAGCCAACCCTGCCCCTTCACCGTCACTTCCAAAAAGTGAAATTCAAACTAGTTTCTACTTACAAATCACTCATCTCAAGTGGCTGCAACTCCTCCAGATCCTCTCTGCAATTACTGGCTTTGTAAAGAAAGTGAAACAGAGGTTTGAGATTAGCAAGCCTTAATACATTTGCTAAAAATTCTCCCCTTTTCCCATGGAAACACATTTATTTTTGACTGTCAGCTGTCTGGCAAAGCCATGTGATTTTATTTCATCTTTCCAAATTTCAGTCCTACCTAAAATAAAGGCTGGACAGAGCCGCCCCTTCTGGCTTGGAAATGCTGGCTTGATTCACAGACATTACGGGAAGGTTAGACTAGAAGTTTTGTGTCTGAACTTGAAGCATTTGACTCTGAAGTCCCAGCTTCGGGCTGTACAATAACACCAGAGTAAGGACACATACACATGTACTGTTTCATCCCTCTCTGACTGTGATTTATGTTTAGTGTCAGGCTCTTTTGGATGAGCTGAAACTAATACTCAGAGCAGGATTTTCTGACAAAGGGGGACTGAGCAGCTGCTTTCTCCATTCCTGTTGACAGGACCAGGCAGTAAATGAGATCAGTGGCACACTTTGCTTTCTCCATGTGCTGCATATTCACAGCAATCAAAGTCTTGCTCCTTCTCCTTATCTCTTCACCTGTAGTGGCTGCTATGAACTGGCATTCGGCTGTGCTAGTACACAGAGCTGCAGGATGGATCTTGCACCTTTCCCACTGGGATCCCTAGATCCCTTTCCCAGCCATTCCCTTGGGATATGCAAAAGCTACTGAATACAGGAAGAGACTCCACTCCCTGAAATTTGTCTGCCTTGGAATTGCCTGTGTCCTGCTCTCCCTGCAGTCAGAGGGGAGAGGCATTTGCAGAGGATGTTCTGCTCCACTCCAGGAAGGGATTTTAAGGCAGATGGGACGATGATGTGGCAGGACACCACCTCTTGTCATCTCCTGCAGGACCAGCTCAGCAGACTCCCCACTGTCAGGGCCTGAAGTCCAGAAATGTGTATCCTGACCAGGATCCACTCAGTTTTGAGAAGACACAATCCCGTGCAGCCACGCAGAACACTGGAAAGCGCCACTGGCTGTGACACCGGGAGCTCTGGCTGGGTGACCACAGCCATGGCCTGGAGTGATGACAGGGAACGGCCAAACCAGCTCACCAAGGCCACCAGCCATTCTGTACAAGCCCATTTCTAGAGCTGTCAGGATTAGTTTGCTTTGATTTATACCTCCTTTCCGTATTTGCAAAGGCAAACAGACACCATTTTCCAAACATCTCTGCTATTCACCGACAGCATTCCCTTGCAAATCTGTGCTGGTACCAGAACCAGGCAGAAAATGAAAAGAGTCATTAATGAGCCCAACCTCTCATCCCCATCCACCCACCATCAGATACCGTGTGCTCCCCCCAGCCTCACCAGGGCTTTGAAGATAAGAGGAACTCAGCCTAACCTTGGCCTTGAATGCATACAAATAAGCTTTATGTTAATATTTGCAAATAGCTTCTCAGAGGAGGAAGTTATCTCCCAAGCTTCCCATATTCTGGGGTTCTCCAAGCAATGGAGTGGGACAGCTGCAGCCATCAGCACAGCCCAGGGATGAGGGCAGAGGCAGAATCAAAAACATTCCGGTTAAATCACACAGCTGATGGGGAACTCAGAAGCCTTGTGGGGTCTTGGCACCCCAGAGCCCCCCGTGGGCAGCCTCCTGAGTGGAGCTGGGCAACTTTATTTGGTGTATCAAGGGGGGTGTTTTTGCTGAAAACCAGATTTTCAGGAGGGCTGGAGCTGTTTGAGAATTCAGGTCAAGTGCAGCAAAGAGTCTTGGTGGAGACAAAAGGAGGTGTTTTGAGACAGAATGTCAAAACATCTCTCTCCTTCCCCCCTCCCCAGTTACAAAGTAATTTTTTTTCTTCAAAAATTGCCCTAATTTTCTGGAGACACTAAAACAAAATACAGGCAAAGAAACTCATCTGTACAGGATAGAGCAGAGATGGGGCTGACTGCAACCCACATTTCCCTGTCTTTGCGTTCACAAAGGGGAGCACAGAGGGCTCAGGGAGAAAGGGCTGCTGTCACAAAGAAGAAAAATAACCCCTTTTATCTCATCCAAATCGTTCTCCACAGCCAGATACTGACCTTCCCACTCTGTTAGTGAGACAGCTCCTCCCCACAGCAGGTAAGGATGGAGTAGCTGGGACAATGACCTGACAAAGACCCCTGTACCTAGGCCTCCGGGGTGTCCATACAGGCCGAGTTTGGGGGTTCCAGGCCATATTTCCTTCAGGAAAAGAGGAGGAATTGTCATGTTATTTGCTGGGTTGGCAGTGTCCTACTCCCTGCCATCCTCCCTTAGCTGGCTGAGGAGTGATACCTCTGCTGTGCCCAGCCCCTCTGCACAGCAAAGGAGAGTCTTTCACTCCTCCCATGCTGTCACCCTGCACCACCTACCCCTGTCAGAGTCTTGGAAATTAAAATAATAAACAAAGCAAGCAACGCTGTGTGTGGAGGCTAATGTACCATAATGCTGTGAAACACAGGCAGCTGATGCCTCATGCTGAGCACAGAGGATGTTTGAAAAATGTATCTTCCTCCAACAGCAGTTATTTCAATATTATTTCTCTTTTTTTACTTCAAATAAGGCATTTACTTTCCCTCAGCTCATAATCTCCTTACAGAGGATAGCAGCGGGCAGTGGGGAAAGACAGAAAAATTATACTTTTTAACACAGTCAAGGTTGGTGGGATTTAAATCATGGGAAAACAAATGGAATTTAACTGCCTGGCTGAAGTGACATTAGTGTTGTGGGTATTTATGGCAATCATCACTAACAACAGGAAGAGATTAGATGTTGCTGAGAGCCTGAGTGCTGTCTGGGGAGCAGGGACTGACTCTGCCTGTCAATGTGTGTGATCTTTAAAGCAAGGACAGGATGTGGTGCATGGACACACACATCCCTCCATGTGCCCAGACGTGTGTGGGATTGTGCTTGGTCCGTGTATTTGGTGGCCATTCCAGAAAGATCTCTGATGGGCAACCTCAATTTCACACCCTAATCCCAACTTCCACCTGAGATTTGATGAAGAAAGGGAAGCTCATTTTACTGGAACTGACTGAGAGTGACTACAAGATTAACTCCAAATATAAGTGTGGGTGTACCTTGAACGTCTCCACCAGCAGAGACGTGTACTAGTTTTCCAGCTAAGGGTGACTCTAAATACGAACTGTAATGTATATGGGGAATCTTCTGGGATTGGAAAGGCAGTTTATCTCATATCTCAGAGCAAGCTGTCTAGTTGACACATGCAAACACTGCTCAGGGTGTGCAGTGTGTTGTGCAGTCAGAGAATCTCACCTCTAGCAACCTCCCCATGAGCCAGGTGAGCACACTCCATCCCTTGCCACGTCCCTGTCTGCATGCTTGGGATGGGTCAAGACCCTGACTACCCTTTCCCTGCAATGTAGATTTGTCCAGGGATGCAGCAGCACCTAAATACTGACTGCTGGTATTTTACTAATCTGAGGGTCTGGCCTCAGCCTGACGAGCAGAACCCTAATGGGGGAGTTCCCCAGCAAAACCATGTCGTCCCCACTCCAGGAAAACAAACCACAACCAGCCAGAACCACTGAATTGTTGCAAAGGATAAAATCCCCTTGGCCAATTCCGAAGCAAACATGTCCACGTTAATAAAGCAAAGTGCTCTCACCCAGAACAGCTCCGGCAGGGAAAAGCATTTTAATGGACTGACCGCAAGGGAAAATTGACTTGCAAGAAGAAGAGTTCTGGCTGGATCCCCTGAGCCTGGACAGGGGCACGGTTTAGAGACCTGTTTTAATCAAATTGCTTTTTAAAAGCAGAAAAGGAAAAGCTCTCTGACAAGTCTGACCTTTGGGCACCTCAAAGATGAGGGCACAAACTGTGTGATACACAGGCTCAGTGGAAAGAAGACAGGGTGGGGACAGACTGAGTCTCATTCTGGGACTGGAAAATGGAGGCGAGAAGAGGACAAGCAGATCATCTGCTGGCTCGTGGTGTTGGATTCAAACCCATCTCAAGGCATGGTGGCTCCAAGTGGGACCCATGAGTCATCCCCAGTGGGAGCAGCACCAGCATCCTCTTCGCCAGCTCCCTGCTATGATCTTACTCCATGCTTGGGTTTATTTCTGTTGGAGACTCTGCAAGGAAGGACAATCATGAGAACTCACTGCACCTGGGGGAACAAAACAAAATAATTAGCAACAACATCAACGACAATAAATTAAACATGCACCAAAGGAACGGGAAATCTTCATTCCCCACCTCTGCCCCCTGAACAGCGCTTCACAATGGAGAGGTTGGAGACAGTGGCTAATGTAAAACTATGTGTTGAAACGTGAATATTGAAATCCCAGAGGCACCGAGCACATCTGCACAGATGGGAAAATTGTAAGTTCTAGCACTTGGGTGGTATGACAAGTAAATTTTTTGCACCCCGAAAAACAACTCAATTGTGGGAGGAATGTCAGTTGCAATCTTGCAACTTAATGAAATAAATCAACCAGATGGAAAGACGGGATGAAGATGAGCCCACACAGTCTCGTGGGAACACAAAGGCCACATGAAGCCAGCTGCAGGGAAACCAAGATCTTGTCTGGAAGACTTCAGAGCCCCCTTTGTGGTGACAACAATGAATCTTCCAAGTGAGGAGGCGTCTTTGAACTTTCTCCAGCCACTGAGGCTGAGGTTTCAGGAACACATGGCCACTGAGCCACAAAAGGGCAACTTCTCGCTTAGCTGAGCAGCAATCTCAGGAGACTGTAGATAGAGCTCTGCTCCTCCTGACCTGCTGGGATATCTCCTAAGGAGAGCAAAACCTGAAAACCTAGGAGGCTGATATCTGTAGGATATGCAGGGAGCATCAGCAGGAAGAATCAGAGCCACGCAGAAAGGCTGGGAGAAATGGCATGGCTTAACCCTGCAAAGAGGAGGAGACACTGCCAGCACTCTCCTAAGTCCAAGCCAACTGAGTAAAACCAGAGAAGAGTTGGATCCAGGCTTGGCAAACCCTTGTCACATAAAGGAGGCAGAAAATGTATGGCAGTTAAACAAGGAGCATCTTTCCACAGCAGAAGCCCAAGACAGAACATCCTTTGGCCAAGGATACAGAACCTAAAATAAACCCCAAAGGCCCACAGCACCCAGCTCTCCAGAAAGGAGACTTTACAGCAGCAAATTGATTTCCAGAGGCTCCCTCATTAATTTTCATGGCACCCAGAGTGTGGTTTTAGAACAAGCAGAATTATTAATGTTCAAACTTACCCAAGGACTGTCGGGAGCACAAGGCCTTCTGAGAGTCAAAGCACGGCTGACAAACTGAGGAAGAAAAAGCAAGAATTGAGCAAGTACATCCTTCAGGGTTCAGCCAGGCTTGTCCTTGGAGGCAGGCAGAGGGAGAAAAGCATGAACCTTGGAGAAGAGGTCCTGTGCCCCCTCGATGGCTCTGCTGTTTGGAAGGAATAAAATAGTACAGACATTTAACTTTTAAAAGGAGATAAAATTGTCTAATTGCACTAAATCAGGGCTGCCCTGTTTCTGAACCACCCTGGGCTTCCAGGGAGTGGGACAGCAGGCAATTAGGAAGGGCAAAATATTCACAAGGGGTAAAGCTCACCGCTGGCTGGCAAAGCTGCTCTTGCCCTCGAAATCACATCCGAGCTTTGGTGACATCTGAGCTAATTAATGAAAAAACCAGTCCAAGTCTCCCAGATTGAAGTGTTGGTTCTGGACAGACATAAGACAGTATTTCAAAACTGCCCTGAATTATCTCCTGGTTAACACAGGAGGGAGAATGGGAGTCCGATAGCTGCAAAGGTACTTCTGTCTAGCTCTCCTCCTTCTGTCTTTGCACAAAGAGCCTCATTCCCAAGCATCTCCGTTCTTTTGGGCTGCTCCATGCCCACAGCCTCCTCCTGCCTGCCCCCAGCTATCCCTAATCCCAGCCATTTCTTTGCATCTCCAAACACAAGATCCAGCCATGGCAAGCTGAAAGATTTTGCTGTGCCAGGGCATACTCTTTGGCTGGCACCACATCGCCTCTGATCTCGCCCCGTTGGACCAAGAGAAAATAAGTACCATTTGTTAACATGCCAATCGCTCTTTACACTGCCTGATTAAAAAATAATTACCCGCAGCCATTATTGAGCACTCTTGCAAATGAGCTGTGGGAAGCTGTGACCGTGTGCTTAGCACACAGTGTGTCTTGCTTGTTTCAATATTATTTTAATTAAGTATCTGGGTAAAAGGCCTTTCTAATGTAACTTTCTTTTCATAAGCCGAGAGCAGGGCTCCGTGCTTGGCTGAGCGGTGACGGACGGCTACAGCCCGGCTTCGCTCGGGGCTGCTCCCACTGTGCTGACACAGTGGGACACTCTGCTTATTGGAATTCGAGAAGACTAATCTTAGGCAGACCCATGATGGGAAGAGAGCTGGCCAGCACCCGAGGGACACGGCCATAGCAAGTAGCTGAGGTAGCTCAGACAGCTCATCGCCCCGAGACCGACCAGCCGGGACCATCCGGTTTGGTCTGGGGTGTGGACAGGATGGAGGTGATGACCCGGGACATCCTTTGTGGACAAGAGACTTTTGGCCACTTCTCCTGCTGGCACAGGGGACCAGAGGTGGGCTGGCCCTCTCAGCTGGCTAAGAGTAGAGAATCTCAGTCGGACGAGCTCTGGGAGAGCTTCATCCCGTGACAGAACAACAGACCCCCAGCACAGCTTCATTTGCCAGGGACTTTTTTTTGTTCTTTCCACAAAAGATTTTGCAAAGAAGAAAAACAGAAAAGGTGGAGGAAATCCCACGTGTTCTGATTGCCCATCCATCTCCTGTAGCTGTCTTTGTCCATGACTCAAAGCAGTCACATCAGACAATTCCACCTCTTTCTTATTTACATGTTTTCCACTTTCTGCATCGCAGCTGGAGCTGTATTTAGCAGAGCACATGGCCACCATCCTTTATTTTGAGGAGTGTTTGCTCTTTCACATGAGATTACATTCTCTCACGTAGCATTTAAGATGCAGCACTGGTATCAATTATCTGTTGTTTGCAAGCAAATTAACACGGCAAAAAATATTTCAGATCCTCAGCTGGTGTAGAACAAGCATGGCACTGGAGAAATTGAATTACTGCACAGGTTCAAGCAGCACAAAACATCCTCAGAGCTTCCTCTTGATCTTTCTCTTATCGGATGAAATTCCCTCTCCTGTTACTTCAAGTGGGATAAAAACAAGGCCCTGAGTAGGTGCACCCTGAAGCACCTCTCAGACCTGGCAACAGGGAACTGAAACTGATGCTGAGTCCTAGGCTGACTCCTGATTACAACTTCTGTTTTGGGGGATGCAAAACCTGGGGAGAAATAAGATTATTGGACACAAAATAAAAATTTTTCACAATGAGAACAATTAGCCATTGGAATAGTCTCCCCAGGGAAGTGGCAGATTCCCCATCACTGGGCACTTTTAAGATTCAGCTGGAGATGGTGCCAGGCCATCTTACGTGGACCATGCTTTTGCCAAGGATGTTGAACCAGATAATCCCTGAGGTCCCTTCCAGTGAGGTATTCTCTGGTTCTGTGAAGTTGTGGAGAAATGTGCAGCCATAACAGACTATCTCCACTTGGTGAGCTTGCAGCAGGATGGATAAATGATCTCTGACTGTTTCTTTGGCAGAGTCAGACCAGTCGTGCTCTACTCCTGGAGCAACACAGCAATAACATGGCTTTTTGATCAAATGGACACTTAACGTTTCCCCAGACAATTCCTCTCTGTGAGTTGAGAAGTGCAGTAATTCCAGTAGGCACTCCAGAAACCTGAAACCCTGAGCTTTAGACTTTGAATAGACTAAATAAAAATCAGAGGGCTTTTCTCTTGCTTCAACGAAAACATATGTTCTCGCCAGAGGTTTTTGATGGAAAAAAAATAACACATTTCCCAAACAGCTCTAGTTACTACAGACAACTTCATTTCCCATCTCAGACACTGCTGTGGCAGGAACGTAAAAAGCAGAATTGATTAGATCAGATTAGGTTAGATAGGGAGCCTGGTGATGAAAAGCTGCTGCTGCTCTCTTTGCAACATTCAGGGCCATCAGCAACCTCCATCCCTCTCACCCAGGGATGCTGCCCCATTGCTGAATTCTGCTCTAAGTAGCTCTTCAGTGTCTCTCAATTTCTCCCTGCAGTCTCTGTTTTCAAGCACATTTTGCCCTTTTGTGTGCTTCTCCCACTGGAGGTGGAGCTCCAGAAAAATGGCAAGGAATTTCTGTATACACAGTTTGGCAACACACTTTAGGATCCCTTGGGAAAAACCTTGCTGGATCAGTGCACTTTACTATTATAAGGATGATGATCACTATCCTATTCTCCCCTGAAAGCCTTTTTTATTCTTTTTCTTTAAATGCAATAACACTTCCTTGTAAGTTCCCCCAGGAAATTTCTCTTCCCAGTGTAGCTTCCCACTAGGTCACCCAAATAACCTGGAAAGAGCCGTTTTACCAGCTCCTCCTGTCTTCAACATAAAACTACTATATCTTATTATATAGTGCATTAAACTGGCTGAGAGTGGAGCAGGGTCGTGGATGCAGCGCGGTTTGCTCTAACACTCTCCTTTTTTTTCTTTCCTTGGATAATTTCATGGTCCATTAGTTTCCTGTAGCTGCTTCCCGCAACACACACACATTGCCATGGTGTATGAGCTTCCCTCTAGCTACCGCAGGCACTGGGCAGAACACACATGTAGCTGCCACACTTGCTCCAGGGGCTTGGCAAAAGCAGCTCAGCCATGTCCAGAGTGGTGCAGAGCAGGATCCCCAGGGATGCTGATGTCCGGAAGAGTCAGCACGCGCTACGTGGAGGTGCACAAGCGCTGGGCTGAGCCAGTGGGTGAGGACAGTCCAGACTGTCACTGTCCCAGCACAGTGGGGTTTGCATGACACCCATCTGGCACCCACTGCATAGGAAATACAGCAGGGAGAAAGATTAGAGGGAGTTTTCCCACTGTGCAGCCCCTCAGCTACAGCGGGAGCTGGAGCATCGCATCACACTCCCCAGCCAGAGCAACCTCTGGGCTGCCCCAGCCCACAGCATCTCACCCTGAGAAGGCAACAGGTCCAGTGCCCACAGAACCCAGCCCTTGCAAAGAGAGCAGCGGAAGCTTCATGTAAGACCCCTACAGTGGAATACACAATTTTGTGTCTCTTATTTTTAAACCACCTGGAGAAAAGAAAAGAAAGATCTGTGCATGAGGATTTTGCAGCAGCATTTCACCACTCAGTTCTGAAATTTGGAGATTTGGGGAACCACTTGCCAACAGCAAAGTCTGTGCCCAGAAGATGTGAATTTTCAGGGTCCCTCACGGAGAGGCTGGGGGCGTCAGGGTGGGCAGCCCCTCTGCACAGGCATGGTGTGGGTGGAAGGGACTGATGAGATTGATGTCTCTCCAAAATGACAGCTTTTATTTGGAGTTCGCTTTCTCCCTCTGACAACTGAACTTTGAAAAAAAAAAAAAAAAGAGCCAGAGCAGAATGTGAATCCTGCCTGGAAAGGATAAAAATAAACAAAAAACCACCCCAAACAACCCACAAAACAAAGGAGGTGGGGGGAGATCTGGTGGGTCTAACACACAAAGAAATGTTATTCACAGGCATTATTGATTAAGTTTTCCTTACCAACACATACATAAATACTTCTCTCTCAAACAAATAAGAGGGTCTCTAATGCTGGAGGGAAGAAGGGAAAAGATTATTGAAAACGTGAGGGTCAGAGAAGCATCCGACTGCAACAGATGT
>WBMZ01012379.1:0-88138 GCA_013400975.1 Atrichornis clamosus
GGGGAGGGGAGGGGAGGGAAACCCTTTGAAAAGTAACAGTAATTGGGCAAGGTCTCTGATTGGGAGGATCCTGGTGTCTGTGAAAAGACAACTATCATTTCCATTTTCAAAGAACAGGAAAGAAGGCTAGGGGAACTACAGGTAGATCAGCCTCACCCTACTACCAGTTTAGTCTATGAATTGAATCCTCTTGGAAGGCATGTCCAGATGCATAAAAAGCAAGAATATGACAGGGAGCAGTCAGCACAGAGGTGCCAAGGGTAAAATTGTGCCAAATCATCACGACTGCCTTTCATGGTGTCTGGATCTTTGAGTGAGGATAGAATACTTGAACTCCCATGGCATTCTTGTAGCTGAGTTAGAAAGATAGGGCTGAATGGACAGACTGAAAATGTGGCTTGACTTGTGGATAGAAGTCATGGTTCTAAGTCTAACTGGCAACCTGTTAAAAGTGTCCCACAAAGGCCAACATACAAGGAAAATCTGAGGAAGCTGGCTGTGTTTGTCTGTAAAAAAGAAGGAAAAGAGAGGGTTTTATTGCTATCTTCAGTGGCCTAAGAGGATCTATAAAGAATATGGAGTCACACTATTATCACAGTTTCATATTAAAAGGATGCAACAGAATTTTTGACAAAAGCTTCTTAACAATTTTAAGCATTAGAGGCCTTGAAAAAATGTCCATGAAGATTATAGAATCTGCATCACTGAAGATTTTAAAAACTCATTAAGACATACCCTGAGCTGCCTGATCTAGCTTTCAGCAGGTGTTAGAGATGGAGTACCTTAGAAATCCCTTCCGCCCTGAAACATGCAACAAACCTAATCCCCTATCTGTTATCTGTTCTGATTTGCCAAGGTCATTCTTGAAGGCTGAGATCCCAAAGTTCAATTACAATTAGCAAATTCAGTGCAGTACCTGGTACTTATGAGATTTGTCCATTCCTCCATGCATGAACCCAGTGAGTAAATAGTTTATTCTTAAAGTCTCTGAATGTATGTGGGTATATCAGGTAATGTTGAGAACAGCAGATTTGAATCAATGTGTTGCATGCAACTTCTGACCTTATTGTGCCTAGCACTGTTAGGAAAACATAAGTTAGTCTCTCTGTTGTCTGATGTGTACAAGAAATAATATCTTTTATGTTTTTATATCTTATACACTTATTATCACTTGATACTGGAGAACTGCAGCAACGGTATGAACAACTGCTAGTTACACAGAGAAGTTTATTTGAAGCTCAACTTTGATTTACTTCTTTTGGATACAGCTTCTTTTAATCAGCACTCATACTATTTAATCTGAAAACCTAGTCCTGCTGGCTATCAACTGATGTACAGTCACACAGAGCAGTACAGAGCTGAATATTTCACATGAAGAACAAAGCTTGAGTGTAAGTACTAAGCAGTAATTCTTTAAATCTCTGTGGGAAGGAGTTTAGGGTGCATGCATCTGAGAATGCCCTACGGACTGGAGTTACATTGGTGTCTGCTATGAGGTAGAGTCAGAGAAGATCAGAAAAACCTTTTTGATGGGCTAAAGCTCTTTAATACAGCAGAATTCTCAAAACTATTAACTACAGAGAGCATAATTAAAGATGCATACTGCTAATCTGAAATATGACCAGCTCTTTTAGACACTACAATATATCTGAGTGTGAACAAGCATATTTTAAAATGACAGGTTAAAAAAAAAATTCAACTATTAGCCTTACACGTTCCAAGTTAAACTGTTGGATTCAACCACTACATTCTGTTTACTGCATCATTACACCATTTAATAATGCAATTTACTTTATTTTTCCTCTAACATTTTCTCTTTGACTCCTCTGCTTGAACCACAGGGTTTTCTCAGCAAGAGCAAAAATAGTGGGTTCAATCATCTCCCATTGCAGAGAATAAAGAATACCTTATTTAAAACCAAATGTAAATAATCTTCATTAGAAGACAAGACAGGACAATATATTTTGAAGCTCTCTATCACTATTTAAAAATGATCAAGGAGGGCTTTAAGTGGAGTCCAGCTTATTGACCCCTGCCATTTTCATCACAAAATACAGGGACTTTTGAAAGAGAAACCCTGTAAGCTAGCAGTTGTTTTCATGCATATTAAAAGATTTGACTTACTACCCTTGCACTGGGGATGAACAGTGTCTCCAGAGCAAAAGCAGCACAAAAATATTATCATGATGTGGTTGGCCTGAAAAATTCCACCTTGGTCAACAGTTGTGTAAGGTAATGCCTCTGTTTATACATAGGTTTTCATTTCTGCCATTTCTCATGTTGTTGACATCTTAGTTTAGCCATTAGACAGGCTTGGCCAGTTGCATTTACTCTTTTATATCCCCTTTGCTATCTGTAACACCTGTATTTTCTGTTGCTGTTCCCTTCTTAGTGTAATTCAGGGTGGACTTTTTTCTGAGTACTCCAAAACAAGCTGCAGCCTCTGATCAGCCCTCTTTCCCTGAGGGTATGTAAGGACTTAAAGGGCACAGTTGCCTATTTCAAACACAGAAGGACTTTGCCATGAGACAAGTAGAGAAGGGAGTGACAGGATGGTGCTTACTCCAGACCTGGCGGAGGCATGACCTGGTTAACACATCCTGGGTAATGCATCCAGACATAAATTCCCACTTTGGCAAACTGTGTAAAGCAAGTGCCCATACACATATCACTGGTCAAGCAGAGTTCACCCCAGGTTATGGGACAGATGGCACCTGTGACCACTGAAACCCCCTGAATATGTCTCCTTGGATACCTAGAGCTTGGAGTGTAAGTTAAGCCAGTGTGATGGAAACTTGAGATAACTTCATCACAGTTCTCCAGAACAAATTGCTATTCAGTCAGAATCAGGCTGTTTTCCCACAGAGATGTAGAAAGAAGAAAAAAACATCTTTCTAACCCTAATGGTGGGAGAGGTGTTTGTGTTGCAAAGTAAGGAAAGGTATATTAAATAATGACTCTAAGATACAATGTCTATTACTGATGAGAACACTTCTGAATTGCCATCCCATAGTAATAACATTTTGGGGTTATTTGTAGTCTTTCCAATTTTTGAGAAAGGGGATGACTTTATGCGTTGGCTGGTACATATTGAATGAGACACAGTGCTGACAGAGCAGAAATGGCATAGTCTCTGAGCAAATGAATAAAGCAATTAATACATATTTCTACTTTAACTGACTGTTCTACAGGTTACAAATAAGATAATATTAAATGACTGAGAGAAAAAAAGACAGGCCTTTCATGTACATCTGCTGATGGCCATCAGTGAAAAGGAGTAAAAACACAGACCTTTTTTTTAGGCAGTATTTTCATTAATGTCCAAGGCCTTCAGTAAATCAGACAGGGCCAAATTCATCTTTGTCCTCTATCTCTTGGCAGCCTCTACTTCTAGATATTGAACAGAGCTTCAGATGGCCTAAACACTGGTCTTTCCATTGGTTCTGGGAGAGACATAATGATTTATAACCACCAAAGTCCACCATTGTGTGTTTGCAAAGGGTGTAAATCAGAGCAGAGACAGACCATTGATTTTTCTTCTCACTTCCTTGTCAATGCCTTGTGCTTTGTAGTGCTTTCCATTTTCTCATCAGTTCTTACAGGTATCGTCTGCAGCAATTTTATTCACTCCTGTTCAGAGGTATGACAGCTTCCAAACAAGTACAAAGTTAAATAATTCATTTAACATTTTCTTTCTAATCAGAGAAATAATGACTAAAATATTGAATAATAAAGAGTAAAAAATGCTAATATTAGGTCATTGTGTAAGACTTTACTTATATTTTGGTTTACATTTTAGACAGTGATGCTCTAATCTAAAAATGTGTAGATGAAATACTGTAAACTACAATTACTTTGATATTCAAAATAATGATTACCCATTTTGCAAGCCCTTGAATTAACTCAGTTTTTATTTCTAATCTGTATGAATGACCTGCTATCCCTACATATCAGATCAGTAGTGGAGATTTATACAGATAAAATGGTGATTTACTATAGTTCTCTAAGACATCTAGTTGTAGTTTATGTCCTGATTTCAAGCATGAATGCTGTCAATTATTTGCTTGAACTAAATCATTTATCATTAGAAAGAAAAAGATTTCCAAACTGGATGCTGTACTCTGTATAAACTGATCTTCTAAGGGCAGATCAGAAGAAATCTCTATTAAAAATTCTTTCCACAATAAAACAATATTTAAACTAAGCTCAATAAATAATATGGAAGATGTTACTCAATATATATGAAAATGAATTATGGTTATCAGCAAATTAGTGTTGAGCTTGCTTTCTGTATTGTTAATTTAATATTGCTAGTTAATCAGTAAAATGATTGCTCTCCACTGAAGATTAGATAAATTCCTTTAGTCAGTTATGGAGACATGTCAGGAGATTTCAGCTTGCATCACTATTTAACAGCTCTTTAGCTTCTTTTTGCGTGAAATAGTCAATGAAATGTAGTGTGATCCTATGTTACCTAATCAAAAATCCTATGAACATCAAATATTTGTACTATATCTGGAAAAAGAACTGGACAATTAATTTTTTGAGAAAAGGATTTTTAATGTGTCATTATAATATTGCATATTTGGTCACTTACTTCAAGAAGAGAAATCTTATATGTTTATACCATTGTAGAAAAAGTCTTATTGCTAAATCTTTTACAGTTTCTGGAACAAAATTGCAACAGTTTATAATTTGGGGTCATTCTCTAAGTAAGGAAAACATTCCATAAACTTTATTTAGTTTTGTTCAAATATTTTAATACTTGTGTGGTGCCTCCTGTAGATTGGTATATCCTTAAGATAATGTCAAAAATAGTAAACTCAATGAAGGTGCAGCATCACATTGTGCTAATAATCAGATAAAGTATTCTGGTTGCTTTAATCTGCTGAATTCTTTGACACCATGTCCTCAGCTGCTGCAGTTGCTAGTTAGAGCAACTTGGAGTAGGCACTTCCAGGTGTCACACCCCTGTCTTCCCTTTAATACACAGAGTGACTAAGAGAGCCGAAGCATCCTCAGATGAATATATCACTTTTCAGATATATAATGGCCCTGTTCCTGTTCAGGCTTTAATTCTTTTCCTAAGATTGTGAATAAAAGTCTGTATGATCCTGAGAGACGAGTTTTATCAACACACGTATTTTCCTAGTTCTAGGAAAAGAAAAAACCTTATTTCATTTGACAGGTTTGACAATGCTGTGCAAATCTTTTCCATATTCAGAGGGCCTGCTCTATGACTTAGTATTGCTTATCTCCAAAATAAGCACCATTTTGACTAGGTCAAGTGGTGTCATTCAATAAAATATAAATTTTTAGAACACTTGTATTGGGAAATCTATCCTTCTTTTCTAACCTCCCAGAGCAGTCTTTTCCTTGGCCTAATTTTCAGCTTATCCTTACATTTATAGATTTCTCTAGTATTTAAAACATTGTTACTTTGCACTTAACCATTTAATAGCTGCTGAATGGAGTGATATTAGAGCATAGGTCATCCTGATAGCAGTCAGTAAGGAACACTTTCCTTTCTCTTTCCAGTCACTTATTTAATCAACATAACTACTATGGAAAAAATAACGTGCAAAGTACAATGGAACATATTATAATATCTCACTATATGTTCTTGAAAAACTTATATATGTTTCATAGCATTGTAATTGTTTCTTGCTTTGTAATCACTGCATTCTTCACACCCACTGTACACTGGCTATTACAATGACTAAAAAAATTAATCTTACAGTTTCCTAAATGTCTAAATTTATTTGCAATCCATGTCTGAATAACTAAAATGAAAATATTGCCTGGTCTGCTTTTTTAATCAATACTTACACGTGGAAAATATCAAATAATGCAAAAAGAAGTGTTTAATTTCAGTATTTCATTTTCTGTTATGATGTTTGTTGTAGTATTATTAATAGCATTCAAGTTACTTCAAAAATTATTTTATTATTTTACCAGTAAGGTAAAAATCATACACCTATATACAATCAATAATAAAAAAGTTCTCTTCACCTATATTTAACTGCTCAACATGCAGAACTGTGTGCTTGACAAGTCCAGCTTCTGCCTCAGCATCCATGTAATTCTTCATTTTAATTAGATCTCTTGGCAAAGATGCAGACCGAAAGCTCATAATTCTCCTTTGACTATTTTAAGTGAATCAGCCCTGCTATGATACAGTGTGCAACTACATGCTTATATGTCCCTTAGCTATCTTCACAGGCTAGCAAGAATTAAATGAAAAAGTCACCTGGGCACCTTAAACAATGGAAAGTTTGCTATTTTTACACTTATTTCCAGTGTTATTTCACACTTACATCTTCTCAGTGCTCCAAATACTTAACTGGAGATTTCTCTCAAAAATCTAATATCATCCTGTGAAAAATGAAGTGAAAATCACGCTATAATGACTCCAATAGCTGTATAGATTTTCTCTAGAAGTAAAGAAATCTGCTCCAAGTAATTTCTTCCTGGGAAATAAAGACTGAATTTCCCAAAGCACAGTTACACAGTACCACCTCATGCTGCTCTCTGCTCCAGCGTGGGTCCTTCCCATGGGGTCAAACATTTGGGAAGTGACTGCTCCAGCATGGGTCCCCCACGAGCCACAGCTGCTACCAGGAAACTGCTCCTGAATGGTTCTGCATGGGTTGTCACAGACAGACAACCAGTTTTATTGTGGTCTTCACCAGGGTCTGCAGGGGAATCTCAGCTCCAGCACTGGAGAACCTCCTCCTGCTCCCTCTTCACTGATGTGGAGGTCTGCAGAATTTTTTCTCATTCTTCCTTTTTCATTTCCTGCTCCTCCCCTCTCTCCGTTGGGCATTTTACCCTTTCTTAAATCTGTGTCCCTGAGGCACAACCCCCCCTGTGTGAGGTACTCCAATGTACCCTGTGTTGGATGGGCTGGAGATGGCTGGAACTGGCTGTGTCCAGCCTAGGGAAGTTCCAGCCTCCCTCATGGACATGGTCTGGCAGCTCCTATGGCCAGTGCCTTACTTTTATAAAAACATACAGCTCCTGTGAAATTGAGTAAAGGTATAAGGCTGTTCCTTTTACTTTTTAGCTTACTCAGTTACTACAAATGATAACCTCTGAAATGTGGTCTACAGAAAGAAAAATCCTTGCATGTATCTGTTACGTGTTTTAAATTTTATGTAATCTTAGGAAAATAGTTGTTTAGGATGAATATCCATATTTATTCCACCT
The DNA here is from genome assembly GCA_013400975.1 of Atrichornis clamosus. NCBI lineage: Eukaryota > Metazoa > Chordata > Aves > Passeriformes > Menuridae > Atrichornis > Atrichornis clamosus. The sequence continues at coordinate 7,210 of WBMZ01012379.1, forward strand.
TTTAAAACAAATAAGCAAATATTACAGTCAGGAAATTCAACTGCCTTCAAAGCAGTTATTATTCACATAAATCTGAACATTTTAATATTTGCAGTCAATTTTACAGAATATTGACTATTAAGTAGAAAGTCTTGGACAATGAGGGATAATATTAAATAGACCAAATATATTTAGTGTAAAATCTAGATAATACCATTTATTTAGGTTGCTTGGTGTGGTGAGATGTCACAACAAAACCATAAAGTTGCTACTCATGCAATCCCCTCACCAAAATCTGGACTGAATTAATAATTGAAGTTGCCCGCATTTCCTCATTCGATGACGTTTTTCTTCTTTTATTTTCTTATATGTAGTTTCAGTATTGTTGATGTGGAAATACTAATTTTTAATTAGTAATTAGCCACATATGTCATGCATACTTATGAGCTTAATGAAAAATAGAAACTAAAGGATTAGTTTAAAGTATTTTCTGAATATCGTTTGAGGTTGAAGCTGGTTCAGGGTTACTCAGAGTCATACATTTTGAGTGAGCAGGGAAATATTTATGAAATTTTAAATGAATTTTTTCAGGATCTGTAGATATTTATATCATCTTTATTAACATTTTGGAGGAGATTTATGATTTTGTATTTGATACCCCCTTCTAAATCTGAAAGAGGTGCACTTCTATCACAACAGTCCATCCAGTTTTGGAGGAAAAAGTCCTAAATTGTAGTTTAGGAGAGGAGTGTAAGTTGATTAATATGTTCTAACATTTTCTACTAGGCAGGAGCTACAAGTTTTCTTTGTGAAGATTTTGAGGAGCACCATAGAACGAGTATTGCTTAACAGCTGTACTGAACTGAGACAGGATTTGTCCTTTTCCTTCTTAATGTTTAGTTTGTTGTATCATGATGTATTCAACTCTTCCTGTACTGTTGACCACTAAACTATCCATGAGATAATGTCTTTTGAAAGCATAACGACATGTAGACTTTATTTATTTTTTTAATATGGCAGTATATTCAAGTTTTAATAACTGCAGAAATTCAGTAAGATCATGTATAAAAAACTTTTCTGGTTGAATTAGGTTTCATCTTTCCAGAGCACGAGAAGTTTATGCTAAAGGACTGTACACAAATAGAACAACTTTCTTCCAATGTGATTTCAGTTTGTTACCACAGTATAGCCTGAGCTCTCCTTATGGACCAACTCTTTATTGTTTCTCTGTTATTCTGGAAAGACCTTGATCTCCACTTGATAAAAGTAATAGAGACCACACTGGGACCATACTGGACCCAAACCAAAGGTCAACCTGTTCCAAAGTGTGCTAGTAGTAAAACACTTAGAAAAGCGAATATGAGCAGTACAATACTACAGCCTTCAAAATATTCAAAATACTTCATTTCCTATGATTTATTATTCTACAGCTTTTTGGGTGTAGAAAGTTTGGTGGTACTTAGTTAACCATCAGTGAGGTGTTTCTTACACAAATTTACTATGTTCTTTTTGATCTTGCATAATTATTTAGTCTCTGCAGCATTCTGTGGCAAAGAAATTCCGTCTTAGTTACATAGGAGGAAGTTTATGTTTTTACTGTAACCTGTTAGTTTTACTGTGGGGCTAGAGAGATGAGTTCTTGAAAGGCTTCCTACACACCATTGCACCCTGACGGGCACAGGTCCAAATTTTTCTATGTCTGTAAAGGTAAGCAAATGGTGAGAATTCCTGGTTGGAAGGGAAATACAGTATTCCTCCTAATTAAACTTGCCCATACCTTCTTGCCAAATCCAGAAGGTTGAACTGTACTGTAATTTCAAATGTGTAAACCAGTTTAGAGAGTACTTCATTTGGTACGCTCTGCTAAGGGCAGTAACTATCATTCTTTTCATGCTTGCCTTGAATTAAATTAAACAAGCTCTGAAAAGCATGATCAATGGGCTGAGAATGCCGGAAAAAATAAGACAATAAAAAGTGTTTTTTAATGTAATAAGACATATGATGTATAGATCAGCTGTGGGTTGGGGGAAAATTGTATCACCTGGAATTCAAATGTGAAACTTAGACCCTATTTTTTGTTGACAGAGAAGCAATAAGTAAATGTGAAGTACTGAGACATCCTACATTTTATATTTTCTCTTTACAATTTCTCAATTTATTTCTTATTGTCAATTTCTCAAACTATTTTTTCCACACTTTATAAGTCATTGTTTTGTTTCTCCTTTTTTGATGACACTTTTTATTTTCTCTCATCTTGAAAATGCCTTGCTTCAAAATGTTATTGTCATTACCTGTCCTATGAACATTTTTATGCCTTAAATAAATGACTGTGCAAGGTTAAGTAATAAAAATCTATTATATTTCCCTCTATTTATGATGTTTCCTGTCGCTGATAATCTGTCTTGTCAATTAAATTTAAGTATTTGAACAGCTCATAGCAATTTTATGTACTCATAAGGGTAGTTGGTAGCACAGCGACAAAAATTTACTTCTAAATTTCAGAGAAAAAATGTTGAAAGAATGTTAATATATAGCAGTTTTCTTTTTAGTTAACATATACAAAGCTCTAATGTGCCTTGTTATAGGATGCTACAATACACCTGCAAGATCTCTGTACATGAAAAATCTCTAGGCTGAGAAGGAACTTAAAGGGGGTTGAAAACTCTCTGTCATACCTAGCTTTGAGTCTGCAGTGGCAGAATGTCTGTAGCTGTACTGGTAATTGCCCACAGACCATTATATCTTTCCCCATTTCATAGCCTCAAAATAGAGCAGTATGATATCCCAAAATAATCACTCAGTCTAGTGGCTAGAGATTTTGCCTCTGCCTGAGATACAGAAAATTTGCAAATACTTGAGTGGAATACCACTGACTGAAATTTTGGCTTAACTTAATCAGTAATTTCTTGGTTAGGATCAAAAATTCACCTGCAGTTACCCATTCAATTCATCTTAGAAAGATGATCCATTCTTGCCGACATCATTGTTATTCCATTTCATCAAATGTCATTCTGCCTACCCTGCAACAAATCTTTGGTGCACCATGGAAGATGCTTCATCTCTTCTCAAGCTAAATGAAGTAATGCTTTATTTGCATTTACTATGTTTTGCAAATAAAGTCAATTCCTCAACTTACTTAATATTTTCTCTCTTTATCTACACTACTCTCTTTATCTACACTATAAACAAAAGTCAAAATAATTTTTCTGCGTAAAAGTGATAGGTATCTACCTGTGAAAGAAAAGAGGAGGGGGAGTGACTTGACCAGCATTCTTTTTGTAGACGGTGTTGACAGGCTTCCTTGTGTAGATTAGTACTTCATTCTTATGCAATATGTCACTGATGCATCTTTTATTTTCAGTTACAGATCTAAAAGATTGTTTTAAATCTAAAAGTAGGTGAAAAATAAAATAATATTAGGTTAGTCAACTGTAGTTGATTCTGCATCACTAAAATCAATAATATGGTTTTACTTTTACCACAGTAGAACTTACCCTTGGAACTAATGTCTCACCTCTGCTCTTTTTGTATTTTATTAAAAAATGTATTCAAAATCAAATCAGTACCCTGAATTTCTTTTTTAAATAAGATCATTTTAAATTAGGTTTGTTGAAATAACAAAGGTCAAGACATGTTTTTGCTACAAAATAGGAGAGAGATACAAAAACTATAAACTTGCTTTGTAATTTGAAGTTTAGGCCTCAACTTCTTATAGTGAATTTCCATCAAGTTTTTGTTGTAGAGACAGTCAACTTAGTTACTTCTTTACAGAAACTTCAAGAAGTGCATCATCTGGTATTTCTAATCTCTAATATTACAAACTTTCCTCTGGGCACCAAACAATACTTCATTTTGGTTGGTTTTATTTTTTTTATTAACAACTATTTATTCAGAAGAGAACTGCCTCCCCTCCTCATTTTTACAGGCATCTTTTTTATATGCAATTCACCATTACTTACTCAATAAGGGTTATCTTGGGCTCAAAACACCCATAAAATTTATTTTTAACTATAAGTATGAATAATAAAACCACTAAGACCTGACATTTTTTTTTAATGTTGATGCACGTATTCTTCCTTTAGCTAGGAGAAATTAGTAACCTAAAGCAGAAAAAGGCAAAAATACTAAGCAAACATCTCAAATGCATAATGTTTGTGATCTGAATGTCATAAATTAATATGACATTGCTTTCACAGCTTTCTAGTGCCTGTTGTGAGGAAGTGTCTTTTCCATGCCAGTAGCTGGTTACCAGTTCACAAACTTGGTTGTGCAGTGCTATGGAGGAAGATCCCATGACTTTTTGGACATGTAGAAACATGTAGAAACAGATTATTTTAATATTCTTGTTTTCAGATGCCAGTCTTTCAGTTTTTATTCTACCAGCATCAAGATTTAAAGAAAGGAAAAAAAACCCTTTGTTGCCGCAGACCCAGCACCAACAGCGTAGTTAGTACGCCCAGTGACAAACATAGCTGTTTTCAAGTTCATTCATTCTGTGAGATTTCTCCTTCTACTTACATAGCTGATAAGAAAACAAGCGTAATTTTACACAATCATACCCTCAGGACATCACTGCAGTCTTGCCATGTGTCTCAGAATTGTGTTGTGCAGAGTGTAAATTTGGGGAAGGCTCCATCGTGCTTGGCTCACACAGTGAATCTGTTCTTTTACTTAGATTATACTGCCACTGTGTTCTAGTTCTTTAAGCTTAGTGATTCTATTTTCCAAATAAAATCATCTCATAATACAAAGACAGGTTTTGAAAAAGAGTATGTGCAAACTGTTTTGGAAGGTTTACTTGCAACAAGAACAGGTTTGGAGAATTGAGAAAAAAGTTAAAGGTAGAGGTATTACAGGACTGTGTAAAGTGATGCAGCAGTCATTTTTCTTGAGATTTTCTTGTCAAAAAAGGAAAACTGGAATCTCTATTCTAACCTTAGCTATATGAGCCAAATTATTTAGTTTTCTTTTAAATATTGTATGTCATCATAATATAATGATACAGTATTTCTCAGATAATGCCCTCCTTGTCTCTAATCCCAGAGATATTTCAGAAATAGCTTCTGCTGTATTCTAACATACCAGGCTGCCACCATAAATATTTTTCTCACATCTGGAAGCGCACTATTTTATCCAATCCTGTTAATTTCACCAATCTTTCTACTTAATCCTGCCAACCAGCATTCAGAATATATTTCCTGTCTTGCTATCACATTCTGACAGTTTATCTGCTTCAAATCCTTACATACATTCTCAAATTTCAATACTGTATCAGACTGTTATCACACTGACATGGCACTTGCAGACATTTAAGTGTATAATTTTATTTAAACATGATAAAAATTCTGTATATATTGCAATCTATGTGTTTGAAAGCAGAATAAGATTTCTAAAGACTATTTATGAAATTCTTCTGCAAAATAAAAAGCAAGAAGGGTGATGGAAAGTAGGACAGAATCCAGGTAATTTAAACCTTACTTAACCTGGAACTTTGGTAACCCCATCAAACAATCTCCTGGCTGTCCAGAACAGCCTGCCTCTGTAGATGCCTAACTTTGCTAGCTAGAGAGTTCTGGGTCTGACAGAACTTGAATTTCTCTCATATTTTCAGAGTGGCAAGACTGTTTTCATTTTGATGACAACCTCTTTCCATGGCTCTTGTAATTCAGGTATACAGAGTAAAACCTGACTTTTCGCAAGTGCCCAGAGAATTCCTTCCCAATTATAAGTGGTCAGGACTGCATTTATAACATATATTGTTCTTCTCCATTAACTATACCTAGAAACTTCTGTGGTTATTTTGCACAACTGGCTTGTCCCAGTCACCAGCCTTAGTATTTAACCTTTAAATATGCATAAAGACTAAGCTTTTTTAATGCCAAATTTTAATTCCCAAGTAAAATTAATTTTGCCTAAATGAACATTAATTTAATACGGATGCTCTGGCATACTTTTTTCATCCTGTCCTCTGGTGGCAACGATATATTTTTTTTTTCAAAACGAGAACAATAAAAGAAATATAACTAAAATATTTGTTTGGTATTCTTATGCTGGTCAATGAAATAGTTCATCCTTGTTTCTTGCCTCTTGTGTGCTTCCTTGTTCATTGCTGGTTCATGTTGGGTTTTGTACCAACCATCACCCACAAGTCCTTCTCCTGCAGGGCTGCTCTCACTCTGCATCTAACCTGTAGATGTACCTGGGCTTGCCATGACCCAGGTGTAGGACCCTTCAGGAATTTCATTTCTTCATTAGTTTGCATAGTCCCACTGAACACCACCCTCCAACCTCCAGTACCCCAGATCATCAAGTTCTCAACCTTACTGGCCACAAATGCTTAGTTTATTGATAGTTTAATTTAGTGTGACTGGTGAGGTTTGGATTTTGTCCTTATCTTGGTTATGTGTATCTGTCAGGTCTATGTGTCTGTGCTTTTTTTTGTTTCTTATGCCCTGTAGTATCCGCATTTGCACAGAAAATGTCCTCAATCAGATAATCTTACCCAAAGAGATACAGATTTTGTGTACTCTTACAGAATCACAGAATAGCCTGAGTTGGAAGGGACCCAGAAGGATCATCAAGTCCATCTCTTATGAGAATGGCCCATAGGGGGATCAAACCCTCGACCACCATGATCTAACCCATTGAGCTGATCTCAGGGTCAGGTCCTACTGGGAAGACCATCAGAGCTCAAACAGAATGGCTGCAGTGCAAGCCGTGAAATAACAGACAGAAGTAGGGATGTACTTGATCTGGTATTGCTGTATGATCCTCAATCAAAAATGCAGTAACAGTAAAAGGAAACATACTGCAATTATCCAAAGCAATGTAGAGATTTATTTTCTTGTTTTGTTGTTTTTTTTAATACAGGTCAGTGTAAGTCTGTGAACTGAGCTATTTTTGTAGCAACTCAGAAAGAAATAGTTCTACCATCAAGGCTTCCGTAAGCCAGAATGGCACAGTATTCAGCACATGGGGTTTGTAACACCCTCCTTTTTCCCCTAAGGCAAACTCTGTCAAAGTTGTTGATCTAAGATATGGGGCAGTTAACAAGCTTGTATCTGAAAACTGCAGAGTAAAATGGGGTTCAGAAAGAATCGATATTTCTTCTAGATAACAGGAGTCAAGGCCAAGTCATACACTAAGCCAAACAATTTAAGTATAAATATCAATGTACTGCCTGACAGGATGCCAATAAATGTGCTTTAAAAGCAAAAGTATACAGCTTGGTCATATAATTAGGAATAAGGTACCAATAAACTACAGGCACTTCTTAAAAGTACTGAATATATCTTAAAGCAGCAATTGACAAAAGCACTTGGGAGAAACAGAAGCACGGGCAAAACCCACGTAGCTCCAGCTGAAGATCAAGCTTTGCAAGGAGCTTTCAGAATCTCACAGGTTTGGTTGCAAAAGCCTTATTATCTCCAAGACAGGTATGGATCAATACTAGCAACATTTGCAAGATTGAAACAGGTTACACTTAGGAAAAGAGATGGTATCATTTTAATGAGGAAATAAAAGATCACAACCAGGATCCTTATGAAGGAGACAGAGAAAAGTCATTGTCTGTACAGCAGGCTTAATGGTTTTCTCCTAATGAATGCTGACAGTGTAAGACAGAGGTTTGGTTTCCCCTGGAACTAAAAGATTATGGAGTTTTTTAGGCATTCAAGTTTTCTCTGAGAAGAAAAAATTAGAAAGATTCGGTGAATTCTACCAGTATTTTCACCTGGTGTATCTGTATTAAATGAAAACCATACAGATTCAGCTATCAGGGCAGAAGCAGCAAAAAACCTCACTATAACTGATTATCCGTCCACAGGACTATGACATGAATTTGTAGATCTGATTGTCATGCACCTTGTCTTACTGAGGAATGAAGGGGAAGAGTAAGTCCTAGCACAGAGCAAGTCAAGGCAGAACAGCCTTCTGCCAATCTCAGCAGAAGGCGGCAGATGACTCATTGGAGACAAATATATCCACCACGGCTAATTCACAAAGAATCCTCCAGTGGTGGAATTGCTTCTAAAATGTAAAGAAAATTTTGTGAATCAATGAGTTAAAAAATTATTTTTAAAGCAAAAGGGGTTTTTCTCCAAGTTCAAAGTTTTATAATGAAAAACTGAAAGTCTTTCATTCCCTTAACATGGCTTAATCTTTAATTACTTTAACAATGTAAACACAATTGTTTTTGGTTTACCTTAGCTGTGAGGGTTTCATCACCAGTACTGGTGTTCAAAGAGATCAAACCAATAAGGTTATGCTAACAGATTTAATTTCAAAGGGATTTATTCAATTAATGCTCAAATACACTGGGGTGATCCCATGACAGCTTTTGCTAAAGATTTGTTTTTTCAATAAATTTCACTGAACTGTCAGGTTGCAGGTAGGCTTATTCATCAGAAAGTTTAAGTCTAAGCAGAGGCAGAAGGGTTAAAGAGACCTTTTGGACAGCTGTTTGTATGATTTGAAGATATATGCAGGTTAACCAGAGGCTAAGCCATGGACTTGTGCAAAAGGGAGGTTTATTTCAGAGCTGTTGCAAGTGCAAGGTTTCCATGACCTTGTGCATTTAGGGATAGTCCAGTGATTAAAACCAGGGTATAGCTCTGTAATATTATAGTACTTTTCTTCACTGTGCAAATATTACTGTGCATCTTTGGACTTACCTCTTTGAATCTAAGATACAAATAAAGACATTTAACTTTCTTCAGGAAAGATCTGACAATTGTTAATTGTGGTATAGCAGGAAAGACTGCAAGACATAGCCAAAATAGCATATCTCTTTCTGATTTAAATTAATTTAGCAGCTATAACACAGTCCGAGTTTCATCATTAAAGATCCTGACTCTGACAAAAATGATTTATTATCTTTTGAAGATTAATTTAATTTAAGCTTAAAAATGGAAGATTCATTGAAAAAATAATCCATTTGATTTATTTTAAACACATAATAGATGCAAGAAATTTCTTGCAGAAAGATAATGAAAAATATTTCTATATATTTTTATGAAGAAGTGGAGAGAAAAAGAAGTAACTTTTATATAGGAGCATAAGAAAAAAGCAGCCCAAAAACCAAAAAAATTTTCATTTTTCAGTTTTACATAGAAAGATAACATGTCAAAAATGAAAAGACAGTTCTGTTTATTTATCTAGAATACATGTCCTTGTACTACTTGTTAAATTTGTGGAGAAAGTTTTTCTCCAGTGGAAATTTGGAAATCCTTGGATTCAAGAAAAGAAAGGGATTTTCATGTGTATGGTTTATCTCAAGTATATTCCCAGGAAGGAAACGGGCAGAAGTTTTTAGTATTTTTTTTTTCCAGAGGTATAGAAAATCCATAATGACCAGAATGGTTAAGTAAGACAAAAAATATATGAGGCAATCACAGGGAAGGCCACAATATACAGTGTGTGGTCTCTCTCAGCTTTGTAGTGCAAAACAGCACAGGAATTTCTCTATTCTACAGAGGCTTAGGGATGGTTACCATAACACTTTGTTAGGAACTTCAAAGAATGGATCCCTTGTAAGAATCCTTCCCCTTTAGGAGCTGAAAAAGCTAGCAAAGCTTCAGATCCTGCGGAGTACAGTTCCATCTTTTAATGTTTGGTCTTCCTTTTTTCTGTCTTAAAGAAACCCAAACCAAACCAAACTACAAAATCCTATGCAACACTTATGGTAAGATAGATGTTAACTTCAGGCTAGGCTGTTAAACTTAAAGTAGAGCCAAGATAGCAGTATTCTTGCCTATAATGTTGGGAAGAAAAATGATCTTATGTTTAAGTAACATTTTTATGCCTGTGGGACAGAGCTCGATTTCTGACTTTGTTTAAAGCCAAGAGTAACTTATGGATTTGAGTCATGTCACTTAATTTTAGCTTGTCTAAAAGTTAAACATCCCATGCAAACTAGAGAGAGCATCTTGGCTCTGGCCCCAGTTCAAGAGATGAGTAGCTAAATGTAGAGCATGATTCATACCTTCTTAACATAGTCACTTTTCACTGACATGATGAATGTGCAAGTCAATTCTAAAACTACAAATTAATTTTAAAATACTTATAGTTCAGCTTGCTTTAGGCTAGAATCTCCCCGTCTTTCATTTACTTTACAAAATCAACTTCTGAAACATTGTCTATCTCCTGGGGATAAGGTAGTGGTACCAAGAATACCTTAAGGGTTTTAAAGATGTTGAGATACTTGTTTCTAAAATAAATCTGTGATTTCAGTTGTTTCCTGCTCAGATCTAATCATTTCTCAGATAATATATGCTAGCTCAGTTGGTTAGAGCATGGTGCTAATAACACCAAGGTTATGGGTTGGATCTCCATATAGGCCATTTACTTGAGTTCGACTCAACAATCCTTGTGGGTATCTTCCAGCTCAGAATATTTTATGATTCTGTATGGATGTTTCTAAATACTGTGATTTCTTTAGGTGTAAAGTATTACAAGAGCTCAAAAATAATTCATATTCTGCAAGCCCATTAGTTCTTTTATATCTAACTTGAACCGTCTTAGTGGTGTTCCTTCATGCTGCATGCATAATGCCATGGATCCTACATTTCACCTTCTTCTGGGGAGTTTTTTTTTCCTCTAATCTTCTTTCTTTTCCCCAGGATGCCTAATCACTCAGGCACATCTCAAAAGGATCCATGGAAAATAGAAGGGCAAACACTCCACTACAGCTAATAAACCCCAGAGGTTCTAAAAGTCTCAAGGTGTTACAACAGTCTGAAATTACAACACTAAAATTTCATAGAATAGTGATGTGGTAGTTCTAGTGGCTGTGCTCCTATAACTAGAAATTTAGCCATCATATTCCTTTTCTTATGAGGAGTCAGGACAGGAACATGAATACTGAGTTCTAAAGATACAGATTATGATTGCTTCAAATGGTCTGGGAGTGTTTTTGTGGATTTTGTTTGAAAGGTATCTTTAGGTCCCACCACGTTCATTCAAGGATAATGAAGTTTCCACTTTGAAGCCTATAGTTCTTTGATAGTTACAAAGCTTTAGATTAAAAAAATTTTCTAGTTAGGAAAACAATATTGATAATAATTCCAGTGAATGAATTCAGGTTATTCTTATTCTTATACTGAATTGCACTTTTTAGGATTTATGAGTTTCTAACATTCAGTTAAAATTTTTCTCAGTATCATGCATTTGGCTGCACTGCTTGGATGTTCTTTGTTACAATATATAAACAATTCAAAGAAAGCATGAAGCATTTTTCTTCCTATTTTCCCTTTGTTTATTTAGAGTACCAAAAGAAAGTGTTGTTGACATTTTTACAGACAATTTCTGCATGGTTATGAAGCTTAATAGGTGATGTATTGAAGAGATTTTTCTCGTCAGGCATAAGCAAGAGAGTCAGAGAAGCACTGAGTGCAGGAGTGTGAATATCTGTACTGTACAAATGGTATTAATTTCTTGTCTCATCCACAATAAGCCTTGTGGTAGTGCTGCAGCTGTAATGAGAAAAATGGATGTTCTCAAACAGTGTTCCATTTAGTTTCTGCCCTTTGGAAGGTCACAATATGTAGGGAGTGAAAGACTCAGCACAAAACACAACTTATTCTGGAGCAGCTTTAAATTTCTGGAAGTTCAGTCACTCTGTAGCCTGTTTCTAGGACAAAAGCTGCAAAAATTCTTTACTTCATTCTTTTATCATCTTCCTACTAAGCAGAATAAGCCTTTGAGTTGTGATTCTATCTATCCCAATTCTGAAAACTGTGAAAATTTGCAGGTTCTTCAGTTACCTTCATACAGCAGAGTTACTAATCAGCATCACAACATGCCCCATTGACTCGTGTCCCCTTCACTCAGGACACTTCAGAGGTATAAACCTTCAATGAACAACCATGTGAAAGCCCAAAATCATCCACACTGCACACTTTCTGTTAGCTAAGGTTCAGTCTCTCCAATTCTGCTTTAACTAAGCTCATATTCTTAGATTAAGTTTTTTTACTAGTTGTGAATATTGGGCTTTTAACTTTCCAGGAAAATGTCAGTGTTACAGAGAGGGTACTACACTTGGTGTAATTCATAAAGCTACGTTCACTTCAGTATCCAGTTTGCAACAGCTAAGGATTTTGTCCTTTGAGGTTTTCTTTATAATGACATCAAGAAGAATAATTTAAGGAATATTATTAACTGTCAGATTAAATGTTTTTGAAGCCATCTAGTTGCAGCAGTGCTAAGGCATCCCCAAAATACCATCCAGAGTAACAGCCCTCCACAGTGAAAAAGTAATGGTAAAATAGACAAGAAGGAAGAGAAGGAACAAACACAGTTAAAGATGAAATCTGTGGAAAGATCGGAGTTATCTAACAAGTTAAAATACAAAGAGGAAATATTCAGAACTTAAAATTTTATCCTTTAGGGAAAACAGTTTAAAAGTGACAGAGGTATATTTATGAACAAGCAAACGTGTGCAAGTGGTGTAGGGCTGAACTACAGAAAGGCAAAACTAAATTGGAGAGGAGGCTTCCAAAAGCAAAACAATAAGACAACAAGGATGCTGCCATTGAGGTTGCAGGAGTAGAAAAGTTCATAAAAAATTCGGGCAAGTATTTTGAAACTGAAATATCTTGGTATGCAAGTATAGATTTTATTAGAAGAACAAATTAAGAAAGTAAAGTAACTTTTCATATTCTTGCAAAGTCTCATTTTCTTGAAGTATGGGGTACTATGAAAATCTTGAGTTTTACTGATCAAATCTTGGACTTCAAAAATGCAAATAAAACCTACCTAATGGAATAGGTATATATTTTACCTCTAGCAAAGCCTTCTTTCCTTCTACATTACATCTAGTGGGAAAACTCTCTTTTTTCTTTCTCATACTAGATGAAACTGGAAATTGCATTTGATTGAAATAAGAACATTTCTTGGGAAATTTTAGTTTAGTCAATAGATTCTTGCATGTTGATACCAAGTCAAAGATGATCAAGACTGTTTATTCTTCTTATCAAGAACAAAATCTGCTGAAAATAACAATTTAATTGGTGACTTACAAAAAAAAATCCAAAAAAGTGAAATGGCAAGATAAGTGTTTCCCCAGCTATGAAATTAGTAACCACTATGAGATGGACTTGATCCCCCTTCCCATGAAAAATTTAAAAAGGTCTAAAAGTCTTTTGCTCCAGTGTAGAATGAAAACAAATGCCGAAACCTCATTTTTTAAAATTAACTGCACCTGTTTTGCCTGAGCCCTGTTACAAAAATAGAGTCAGTAAGATGTGAAAGAGAAAAAGAATAGCAGCTAAGACACCATGGCCAGTGAGAGTTGTGGAGAAGAAAGCAGACAAAGCACTTGGTTGAGTCTTGGTTTTGAGCTGGACTCTATAATGCCCTTGTTGAGGCATAACTTTTTGAATTGAATTTAACATTTGTGAGCAGCTGCACATGAATAGCCCAGGACAACAAAATTCATTCCTTGGACCCAATCGAAAGCTGATAAAAACCAGTGGAAAACTTCCATGTGTTCTGATGAGCTCTTTTATCCTTGAACTAGACAAAGTTTGGCCCCAAATGGAATAGAAATATCAGGGTTCAATTCCTGAAACTCAATTCAAAGACTTCTCTTGCTTCTGAGGAGATAATCTAAATCCACCGATAGGCTCCTGTTTGTTCTTTTATGTGTGTGTGGCTTTTTTCATCTTTGGTTGGATAACTTAGTGATAATAGCATTAACGGTACTTACAAAGTGACTGTGCTCAAACTCACAAATGATTTGCTTTAGGGCTTGCTAATACACATTTAGATTGAGCTAAGGAAACCCAGATGCTTCCCTATCTGAAACAGTCTCTGTACGGGTCATTCACCTGCACATACAGGTAGAGAATATGCATATGCATGCAGGTCAGTGCATGCATGTTCACAAGGAAAACAGGACTGCAAAGCCTGAGCTTGCCGTTCCTTAGAAGCTTTAGTTCTGTATGTTTTTCAAGTACTATTATTCTATGGGAGGAAGCAGCTTTCTCTCATCTCTGTTTACAAAATATATAGATGCATACACCAAAAGTATAGACAAGGCAGCCTCCCTGCCTCACTCCCACATAGTGCTAGTGTCACAGGTCCTGAAAGACTTGACTGATATCCCCAGGTGCACAAGTCCCCGTTGCCTCACTGGCCCCAAATTCTAGATAAGCAACCTATTTGCTAGTGTTATGCTCATAAATGGAAAACTGTGGGACTGTTTCCTAAGAGATAATACAAAGATTTTCAGTGCAGTAGCAAGCAGGATTTGCATATCTGAACATGACTAAATTTTTCTTCTATATTTATTTAATGTTGTGTGTTTAGCTTAAAGTATTTTTATTTGGGATTTCAGTAGGGTAATGTGGGTGGCTCTGATCTGTCTACACACTGGACATGTACTATTTTGTGTCCGATCTTGCACTGTGCTTCAGCTGAGCCACTGTGCGAAAGGAGTTTTTTAAACAAGGAGAGAACAAAGCATTAATATTTTATATTTAAGCATATTTTTTGCTCCATATTTTTTACGACTTAAAGAAACCCCAAACATAGAAGATATTATATATATTTTCAATAAGTACACCCAGATATACCCAGACATTTAAGTAAACCCTATGAGAGAATACCACTATCAACTTCAAGGATAGTTTTCTGGTTCCTCTGAGGTTTGATTTGTATTGTTTCTGTGCAAATGTAGACTGTTTCACAGGAAAGAAAACTGTGAGAATGTTTGCTGCAGCTTAATGCCTGTCCCTGTCTGTTCTGTGTAAATTAAAGAGCAACATGAAAGCTGCATTTTTTTAAAATGTCAATGTTCATTGTTAAAATGCTAATATGATGGAGCAGAAAATGACAGAGGCAGGAAAGGTGGAAGACTGAGGGTTGTAAATACTTACTTCAAAACACAGATGGGAGTTCAAATGTGTTGTGTTCTAATATGTCCTTTACAAGCACATTGTTTTTCTCTTTACAGCAGAACAAGTAGACAGGGGCTTAATGTCTCCTATTCTTTTTTAAACACAAAGTGACACTAAGAAAAAAATCTGTCCATCTACTGGCAGAAAAAGTCTCACTTGATCTATTGATTTCTATATTGGCTTTTTAAAGGCAAATAAGGCCATTCAACCATGAAATATCCTCTGGGAGTAAGAATATTGGTCAAAATGGTGGGGTATTTTTGTCCTGAGTTGTAAGGATCCATGGTGGTAACTGAGAGAGCAGCAGGGCACTTCCTGCATGTGTTCTTCAACTGACGATCTTTTTCCCCATCCATGTCAGGTTGAGATAGTGCAAGCTTGTGTGCTGAAGTGGTGCAGATGTATTTTCACAGTGCTTTTCAGATATTTCCCTTGGTTTTCTGTCCCATACCACTTGCCACTCCCCACAACCATTTTCTGCATTATATCCTTCCTGCCTTCTTACTGCCTAACCTGACTGTTTCCTCTTCTGTGCTGGATTGTCTCTAGCTTTACTTCCTTCCTTTCCCAGGTCTATCCCCTTTCTTCCTGCCCCACACACACACATTTCCACTTCCAATAACAAGTCTGACATCTTTTCCATATTCCTGGTGATACCTCTCACAAGTGGGATGCTCCCTTTTTCCCCATCATGTGCATCATCCACATACATCATATCACCTCCTCCCTCCTATCACAACTCAGAAACTATTTCCCATGTCTGTGTCCTTCCTCTCCTTCTTGCTTCATGTCACCAAAAATGGCTATCACATGCCTAATACCTCTACATTCTGGCTTGCTCCCTGCTGTCTTTTGGTCTCCAAATATTTTGGTACTTTTTTTTGATTTTTCAGTGGCTGTTGTTTACTAAACCTGCTCTTTTTCTCATGCTCTATGTCTGAATCATAATTTTGGGTGTAGATTTTAGGATATTTGTCTCCTATTTCTTCTGGGTTTTCCACTTTTCATTTCTGCCCACACATTCCCCTCTGCTGACCAGCACTGTGCATAACTGTTTCCTCTCCTATTTCTATTATGAAACTCTGTCCCCCATACAGCTCCTTCCTCTTCCTCTACTGTCTTCACATTCATCTCCAATGGACTTAACTTCCTTGCATGCTTAGTCAGAAACCATATTCTTTCTTTCTTTCCCCTTGTCTGCAGCCCTGATTGAATTTCCTTATTCCTCCAAATTTGGCGGGGAGCAATAAGGGTTTTTTTTTTTCACTAGCTTAACACATTTTCAATTTCAAGGCTTTTCTAGGAAGTTCAGCAACTTGTATTTGCATCCAGAACAGCAAGGAAGGAAAACAGAACTGATCGTATTTGTGCAGAATCAACAGCACCATTCAGGAAAAAAAAATTAAAAAGAGAAAAAAGAGTAGCTCAAAGGTTATTTTCATGACATTGAATGTCTAATTCTGTAAAGCTTTGGCTCTCAGCAAAAGAACACGATAAAGCATCTGGCTCTCCCTTGTATACTCCACATATAATGCTTTGGAAAGCTGGCTGTGTGTTGTATAATACCTCTCATTCAAAGGAATAAAAAGGAATTTGTTATATTAATCTTTTGTGCCATTTATATCTCTTTATTATGTCATGTTTTTTATGATCATGAATGTTTTCACCTCAAATCTCATCAATTTATGTTACTTGATGGTAAGTCTCAACATTTTTAATTTAGTGAGGGTTTTATTTGCAAAACTCGTCTCCAAATTTCCATCTGCTCTTCTGAATGATGGCTACTGATATTAGTTCTCCTGAAGGAAGTAACATGCCAAGAAAGCCCAATGATCCAATTATCAGTATCCAACACTTTTCTTTATCAGAAAAAAAAGTCTCTCTATCACTGATTAAAACTTCCCTGCTCTCAGTATCCCGACAACTTTCTGTGAGAGGACCTTGAATGAGCCAAAGCCTTGAGGTGGATATACTTCCAGATTTTCATTAAAGTAAACACACTAAAACTAGAAAAATTGTGTTCTCAATACTAAATTTATGTTTTACTAGCACACAAACACAAAAGAATAACGTAAGTTTTTAAAGACAGCAATCATTTCTACTCAGGAATAAAATGTTAAAAAAAAACATCTCTTTTGCTAATGATTCTACCTAGGTTTGGCATAATTTTTAATCTGGTATTGCTTTCAAGTGCCTGTTCATATTACACCAAGGGGATCTCACCCTAGGGAGGTGCAATATTTGCTCTTCCTGAGGACTTCATATTGCAGCAGGCAAAGCAAGTCAAATAGGCAACTTTCCTCTCTGCTGCTCAGCCAGAAAGTATTTAATACTGCATGATATACAAAAATACAGTCAATACATGGAAAACAAACATATTCAACAGTTCTTCCATCAACTATGCAGAACAGTGCTGGTTCAGTGCATCTATAAGTCCATGAATTACTGGGACTTGTTATCCACAGTTCATTCTGTGATGCATATTTGTGCAACAGATGTGAGGTGTTCCGGCAGCTCTGCTCTTCCTTCCAAAACAGACTCAAAGGGAGTCTGTGGTTGTCATTGATCTGCCTGTGCAGGGCTGAGATCCATTTCTCCTGCTGCTTTATTCCACCACCAACCAAAACTCCAGACGGAGGGCAGACTTCACACCTCAAATGCACAGTTTTATTTTCTGGATCTATTATACCAGGTCTCATGTTCATTTAATATTGAAGGACATGTTTCAAAAACTAAGTAACTATGAAAGTATCTTTCCTATATTTTCTGCACATGACCCCAACAAAGCAAAAAGGATAAGGAAGGACATGCCTCTGATAGGGTGTTCTGGAAGCAGAAAAATAACCCTCCCTACCATGCATTAACTTGCTTATGAGGCTGTCATTTTGAGTCATCAACTGTCTACCACATGCTGTATCTGACATTCTGTTGTGTATGAAGCTTGATTTGCAGAGATAAACAAAAACAGAGATGAAAATCAAACAGAGAATAATTTTCTCATGTACAGAGTGTTCATGGACACTGTGGAGAGAGCCAATAGAACCATGCAAATTATTTTTCCTAAATATGGAGGCAGATGAATAAAAAAACCCAGACAAATATAAATGGCCTTTGGATAACTGTACAATAGTGACTGGGGGAAATCTTCTTAAGCATCCAGTTCATGGAGACAACTTTTCTTGATTAAAAATGACAAAATATGTTGTTCCTTTGCTTTACATCAGAAGTTTCAACTCTTACAGTTTTCATTAGCCTGATGACACCTGACATTTTAATTATGACCTAGAGATTTGTGATCATAATAATGTTTTAGTTTTTCTTTCATTTATAAATATATTTCCAGATTGCAGTTTTAGATACTGAAAAAGGAGAAGGCAAATGCAAAATTTCTCCTGCACAATATGAGTTCAAGGTAGCCTCCTAGTTTTGTGGATCTAATACACTTATGAACACAATACACAGATTTCAGAACTGTATTGAAACTAAATCTGTTTCTGAAACAAAGATTATAAGCTATTGGCCATGGAGTACTCATTGCCTCCTGTAAGGACAAAACAAGACAAACTGATATAAACTGCTTTTCTTCCTTTTCTCCTGGGGAAGAAAGTGTTAGGAATAGTTCTGCTACTGTAAATGAAAAGACTGAAGAGGATTAAAAAAAAATCACATTAAAATATGTTCCATAGCACTTTTCTATGTGTTTGCATTTTAGCCTTCTAGTTGTGACTGTATCTTTGATCCTCTTAACTTGCTTGAATGTCATTTCACTTCAAACAATTACTTTGAATTTTTCTTACATTTTACTTTTTTGTATGTGTGTTCTGTCAATCAGTAGGATGATTTTGTGTTACTTAAAAATATTATCCTCCTGTCAGCAACTAACACAATTAAAGTCTCTCCATACTGTGGAAGTTACCTCTTCCATTTTACTTATTTTATAAGGAACAAAATGTCTCTGCAGGGATTGAAAAATGTCTCACAAGCAAGAATTTAAAAGTTGGTGCAGTTTAGTCTGCACTTTCCTTTTTGTTATTTAAAAGAACAATACCAGCAAAAAGACTCTAGTCAACCACAATAAGCTGCTTATCCCTGTTTTTCAGTAAAGAATTATGAAGATCTTGCTGGACTTTTTTTGCATAGAATGATTTCTTGTTGAAACCTGTATTTTCATGGGAAACTGTTAGTAGGAATTAAAATGTCTGCAAAACTAAACTCAAAGTGAAAATTTTAATTCAACTGAATATGTTCTTTCTATTAAACAATAAACAAGAGTATAATGTCTCTCTATATAATATACATTATTATTTCTATTTGGCCTAACATCTTCAGAAAGAAAGCAGCAGAAAAGATAATCTTCAAAAAAAGATATTTCAAAAATGTGGATGAATATTTTAGTCTTATTTAATTAAAAATCTTTGAATAAAAAAGATCTCTTGAACACTGATTTCATTTCATACCTGTGTGGGTTGCATTGTGTGAGTGCAGACTAAGTTTGAAGATACTATAGGAATCAGAATAAATTAAACAATGCACTGCAAATCTGAGGATCACAGTTATGAGGAAAGACTGTATTAATACTTTTGAGCTTTATTAACTAAATGAAAATGCAATATGCACATAACAGAAATAACAATTTGCTTTCTCACAATTCTCTAAAACACTTCAAAAAGACTGCACCAGAGCAGGTCCTCTCACTTTGCAGGACTTTGCCACTCTAGACCTTGAAGAATGGTATATTTTGTCTATAGGCGTAGTTATTAGCAATGAGAAAAAAACAAATCTTATAAAACAACCATTACATGGTTTTTGCAGGAGTGTCATCAGCCCTAATAATGAAGGTCTTTTACCATATTTTAAAAAGAGAATAAATTAAAAGAGAGTAAGGTACTTAGTTAACATGAATACAACATAAAACTAAAAATGCATTTTAATTTAAATTCTAAATTAGTGACAAAAACCTTTTAAATACTAATTTTCAGATAGTATTGAATTATTTTAACAGCATGTTTAGTTGTGCTTAACAAAAAAAAATATTCTTACATAAACTGTGATATTTTGACCATTGCACACATTTTTATTCCTTTCTGTTATGAAAATAATTTTTTTTTGTCAGAAAAAAACCCCCCAACCAATCCTAGTTTTTCTTCAAAATTCTTAATTATAATTATCCCTGTTCCTGGAACAGAATTAAACCCAATGTATTGTAATGGAGTATTCAGGTCAGTTTGAAGTTTAGATCATGAAACAGACAGGTAATTTCAAGGAGGGTCTAAAATTGGGGATGGATTTGTAGCATCAGGTTTGGCAGATGATCTGAAATCACAGGATATAATTGAAAAGATCCTATGGAATTTATTTGGACCTGGGGCTAACAACTCTATTTTGCAGCAAAAATAGATATTGAAATAAAACTTACTTGTTAAAATAATTTTCAGTAAAATTTCCTTTATCATCTAACACTTCACAAGTTAAATAGAATATTTTAATTACGAAACTCCTAAAGCAATTAATTTCAATTCTCTTTACTAAAATTCCAGAATGCAAAATGATAGGTGAAACACGGAAGGATATAATTACATAAGCTGTGGGTGATACACTTAGCTAGTGCAAACAAGAGAGGCAATGGGAATGTAAAAACCTCACTGCTAGCCCCAGTTGAGAATGAGGTTAATTACCAGAACTGTTGAGGCTCTGGCAAGGAAATTAAATTATTCAAGTTTTTCATAATCCATAAGCAGAAATACATGCAGGTTTTGTTAAAGAGCTATAGCTTTAGGAACATTCTGCATCATTATATACACAACTGCCTATTTTCTCCCTTTTCTCAGTAAATTTGGAAAATGTAAAAGGGGTCAGTTTTTTCAGTACCAAGTTTGATCTGCACTGAGCCTTCAGTTCCTCCAGAGCTATCCTGACTGGCCAGCAATTAAAAAGAGCTTAGATGGTTTCAGATATCCACCTATGGAAGGAAGTGTGCAGCTGTGTTGTTATGTCTGGCTTCCACCAGCACCTCCTTTCATGTGAGACGATAGTTTCACTTTGTATTTGCTAAAACTGAGGGTCTGTGCATTTAACAGAAAGACAACCCATTTTTTTCTCCTTAACACACATAGGGCTATAATTCTTCATCTGATTTTTCTAACAAATAGACAGGAAGACAACGGAAAAGGAGGAAATCAGTGGAATACTCTCAGACATTATGTGGAAGGGAAAGTCTGCATTCATTTTCTGCCTTCCCTTTTATTGTGTACTAGTACACATAAGATATTCTCATTTAGAAAATGAGAAAGGCAGCCCACTTGTGATTTTTTACTCCAGTTTGCAAGTCAATTGATTGTTTATTCAACCCACAGAGTAGAAAAAGGGCATGTGTCAGGACTCTCAGCATGGCAGGCAGTGGCAGCAACATTGCAGCAAAGCCGCTGCGCTGGTAGCGAGGTGGCCCTGAATGAATACCAAGCAACAGGAGAGGTCCTGGTGGAGGCCTGGTTCCACAGCAATGGCAATGTCTGCTCCCCCAGATGCTAGTCCTGTACCACTTGGTTTATGGATGTCGTGCACTGTGCCTGCTCTGCTCTCCCCTGAGGGAAGGTGTGATGTTCCTGTGAGGCACAGCTGAAAAGCAGTTTGGTTTGAGGGTACGTTTTCTCATTTTTAGACTTATTTTTCAGAAAAAGAAATACTAACCACGGGAATAATAGTTGCTGAACTTTATTACCAGATATGTCTCTGGCTTTCATAGAAATGCTCACTGCACAATCAGTTGATGCTAGCAAGCAGGTTACTTAAAAAGACCATGAAATAATTAAGATTTGTACTGGCAAACTATATGAAAAATAGTTTATGCAACATGACTTTTTATCTCCTGCTTTACACTCTAGTCATTATGAATGTGTAATTTTAGCAGAATTTCCTCACCCAAGACATTGACAGCTCAAAGCATAAATGTTGTACTGTTTGCTGGAAGGAACCATATGTTCCAGGTCTTTGTGTCACAAAACCCAAGAAAAGGTGTTGATTGACAATGATTACCGTTCCTTTAATGTGTGCAACAAAAATAATATATCGAACAGAAGATGGATATAGTTATATATTCCTGAATGTACTTTATTTTCATCTAAAAGGAATTGAAGACAAGGTGAACAGCTTACATATCAGCATATATGAACATGTTGGTAAAGACAGAGGATGACTCTATAGAGTACACTCATATGTAACAACTTCCAAGTTGACGGATGTCAATAGTTGTAATTTATAAAATAAAAAGGTTACAATGTGGCAGTCAGAATTTATTCTGAGTTAAACTCTTGTTAAGTGGAGCCTTAGAGAAAATTTGAACTAAATGCAACAGAGTAAAAAAGACCTTTTGAGACATGAATAATTTTTAAAAAATCATAATATTTCTAATATATCTGTGCAACTTGCACATATATTTTTCCGTGACTATAAGCAATTCTAGAGTATATAATAGTGAAGAAAATGCCTATCCTTCACCAGATTCTTCAACTACACAAAAAGTGTGGGAAGACTTCAATATATATTTTAGCCTTTTCTCTTAAAATTTGTTATTATTGTTTAATCTTTACATACTGATATTTCTGTCAGACACTGACGCTTGAGCAAACATTTTTCATAAACAATTTGATCAACAATCTAGTTAATATAGTATGTTACATGAAAACAAAACCTTGCACACAAAAATTAAATATATAAACCCCCCAGGTTTTATAGTAAGGACTCTGAAGAATGAAGGCAAGTTATTAAAAGAACACTTTTTTCAGAAAATTNTCTTCAACTACACAAAAAGTGTATTGTTAAGTTATTAAAGAACACTTTTTTCAGAAAATTTTGAAGTGTAAGTGACAATTGTTATTTTATTTTTATAACAGCGTGCTATTGGGACTGTTCAACTACATTGTTTAACTGTGTTATTGTCTGAGCATGATACATTAAAAAAAGTAGACATTTGACCACTAAACCCACAGCCATGATCACCTTCCCATATACCTAGAATTGTCCCTAATATTGTCGTGATTGCATTCTTTGAAACATGTGTATATGTACATAGAGGTGAAAATACATACATGCATATACACATCTACATCTACATACCTATAAATGTATATGTGCACCTATGAGAGGTGAGCTTTCAGTGTTTTACTTACATGTGACTGCAGAATCATTGGGTCTTTCAACTTCAAATCTATCTCCAAAAAATCTGTAGATAAAATTTCAGGTCTTTAATGAAACAGCTGGCACAAAGTTCAGCCTAAGATACATCACAGGCTTGGTTTGAAAAACCTGGGCAGCCCTTTAAAATGTAAGGATATGTAATAAATAAAATTTTAAAAAAAAGCACAAAATATAAGGAATCCTGAGGGAGAGATGGCAACATGACCCACCCTCACTCAATTGACTGTTGACACTTTAGGTGATGTTCCTTGTATATGTGCAAACCCGAGAGTGGTTCTTTGTTCAGTGTTGACCAACAGTGTGATATGACAGCTTGCAGTGTCAGCACCACTCTTGTAGGCAGCTGGTCTGCAATGGCTGAGACTGAATTCAGACTTTTGGAAGACGCACAAGCAATGTCAGAAGGTCAATAGCAGTCTTGAACAATTATTTACCACAGGTAGAAGTGAAAAGAATAAGTGCTTGGTACAACAATGAAACACCAGCTGTACAAAGATACTCTGCTTATGATGTACAGTTGAGACAACCACTGAATCAACGAACAAATGATACCAGGTCTTCTTTACAGTGAAATGTATAGGGTCTATCCTGGAAAAAGTAGTTGCTTGAAATATTGTAAAAAGCCCAAAATTTTCCTTAAACTCTGCAAAGTATCCAAACTTTTGTTTTGTGGCAGGAGAAAGGTTTGGAGCAGGTTTTTCTGATTGTTTTTCTGCTTCCCAGTAGATGAGGTAGGGGGTGTGTGTGGTGATATTTTTTCTTGATGGAGTTCAGCATATTTTTTTGTGATTAGCTAATGCATTTACCTTTTTAGGAGAAGTTTTCTTGGGTAGATTTTCTGTTGCTTCTTTTTCTACAGCTTTTCTCCCATATATTTAGCACAACATCCTGAAGCTTCCTTGGAACTTATTCACCTATTGGCTTGATTATTTTAAATTTTTTCTGAGGTTTTCTTTTAAAAAATGAACTTTCAATAACTTTTTACAGCTTCTAGTGGCTGCCACAACCAACAGATTTGGTTGACTGTTTCCTCATGGATTCTTGCTTAAAAGAGAACCTCACTCTTGGTCTTTCAGTGACTGCTGTCTCCTGTCTGTTTGCAGTACCTGTCTGGTCATCTCTTTCATCGATAAGGAGAAGGATGGCAAACAAAGTCAATTAATAAACAACAAGGCAGTTTGTTCAGTTGAGAACATGAAAGGGACACAGAAACTGTCCTCCAGGCAGTTAAAGGGCTAATCTGGGGAAAACAGGGGCTCTGCTGTCTAGCATCTGCTTTCTGAATGATTAAGCCTTGCTTAATTGCTGTAAGAGTACAACTAGAGGGTACAGCTTGCATGTGAAAACCAAGAGGAAAATATTTTTGCCTTTTCCCTACTGTCTTTCATTAGGGTGACTCATTTTCCTGGATTACTTTTTACAACTACCATACCTTTAGAATCTCTTATTTTTACTTTTCTTGTCCTTCAATCATCTTAGCTTCAGCTGAATTTTGTAGTAATTTTGTCCCTAAATACCCAAGAATATTCCTATGCTCCTTCCTCTTCTTTACCTGTTCCTGCTTCTACCTTTTTTTGTGCTCAATTTTCTTGTTCAACTCATTTTTATGACCAACCAGACTATCTGCTGACATTACCTGTCCTTTAGTAAAATACCTGTCCTTTACTTCAGTAAAATGAAGTGGGTCTTTCCTGATACCACAGTAAAATTTATTTAAAAACAAACTGTGCAAACCTTATGTAACAAAGGTATAACATAAAAAGGAAAAAAGTAACAAGGAGAATATTCACCTTAGCTGGAAAACATTTGTCAAGCCATTATTGTCAAGAGAGTTGGTAGGAAAAGGCAATAGTGTGGATCTCTCCTAAGGAGCAGTGGGGACTATTCTGATTGATGGTTGTCCAGCCAACATAGACCCTTCAGGTGCCTTAGCAGAAGTGATGAAGATGATAACCCTTAGGCTGATAGCTTCTTAAATTTTAGACATATGTTGACTGTGAAAGCCAGTAAATAATTGGTTTGCATTTTCTGGAACAGGTTGCCCAGAGAGGTGGTGACTTCTCCCTCACTGGAGATATTCAAGAACCATCTGGATGCAGTCCTGTGCAATGTTCTCCAGGATGACCCTGCTTGAGCAGGGAGGTTGGGCCAGATGATCCACTGTGGCCCCTGCGAATCTTATTCATTCTGCGACTGTGATTCTTCATGAAATATGTGCAATCGGGGATTTGTGTGCTGAACCATGTGATAAGGAGAAACAGAAGAAAGGTCCTAAATGCCTTCCCCTTTGCATATATATTTGTGCTGTGAATTCAATGAAATTTTAAAAAATTACAGTAACCTGCTTCCTTTAAGTGGGGAATAACTTAAATCATACATAATAGACTACATGCATCTATTGAGTAATTCCACTGATTTTAAAGAGGTTATTTTAAGGTTTAATTTGCCACAATACGTGCAACAGCTCATAACCCTTTATGAAGATAATACTCAGAAGTTTAAACAGTACAGTGCCCTGAATTTCCTGGTAGGGTACAAATGGTCCCTTAGCGCTCATTAGCAGATTTTAGTTCCCTCTAGCACAGGTTTCTGAAGCAAGAGCTCTATAGTTCAATTTGCATATAAGCTGCTGATCTATTAAAAAAAAATCAGCATCAATTTATATATTCAGTAAGATACAAGGAAGAAATATTACAAAACAAGGAAAATAAAAGGGTAATAAACCATTTTTTTGTGCATAAACAAAAGGAAAAAATGCCATCAAAGTTTCCTGAACTGGGAGAAATGCCAGAAACCATCACTTCTGAGAAAGTGCAAAGTTGCAAGAATGGCAGTACTGATGTTACCAGTTCTGTGATACTGATTAATCTTAAGTTGATTGTAAGAAATTGCTAAGGCTTGTGACTGTTCTGGCATTTAATGGGTTACATTATGAGCTGGTCATCTAAAACCTAACTTACAAGAAGAATTCAAATGTCAAGCAGGCTGAGAAAAATGGGCATGACTTGAGAGTTTTATGAAAATGCAGCAGAAATTTTGTGAATTATTTAAGAAAATGACAAAACTGGCTAGACATTAGAGGGATTTCCAGAAAAGGGCCACAAAACATGCAGGGTGGTGCTGTAGGGAGCATGCTTGATCTCACCCATCAGAGACGAGCTCCTGCAAAACCTCTGCACAATGGCTCCATCAGCTCATGCAAGATACCTCATGCCAGTTACACAACAAGAGTGCATTTGTTCAGAATGCTTTTCTCTTCATACTTATTTCTTACCAAGTTACTATCTTCATCTATTATATGTCTTTCAGTATTATTAGAGCCATCACTATAAAATCTAAAGTTTATTGAGAACAAAGTGTCTGCAATACAGAAGCATGTCACAAGACAATTCTTTTAAGCGAAGATAAACTGAATTCTGGTTGAGAAGTATGGAATTTAGTTTTTGTACTCCACTTTCAGGGCTAGGCTGGAAGTACATAATTGCATAGAGACTGATCATGAAAATAACTGTTTCCTGATGGAGATCACTATATGGCCCTTAAAGAAATGTGTGTATGGTTTTATGGAGTCCTATTATTGAATTCTTTAACTAGCAGCTGAAATCTGACAAAATACTTATGATAATAAAAATATAGATTTTATTATACTAAAGATTATGTATGTTTCAGTACAATGTTTAAACTACCTTGGACCTGACACAGAATGCAGAGCAGAAAATTAGGTCCCTAGTCTTTCTCTTCATAAAACCAGGAAGAGTTTAGCAGGTCGTAAAATTCACTTAAAAACATATGTTGAGCAGCCAATCCAGCTGGAAATGCCATGCAGCTATGTGGAAATGCTATGTATGCCTGCAACACTTCCCTTAGGCTTAGTCACCTGGTTATTTCAACTCCACTTTGAAATGGGAGCTCAGAGGTCTGCACAGTCTCTCAGAGACCAAAGAATGGCTTAATGATTTTTCTTTGACATATGAACAATGGATATATTAGCCATCTTTAAAATAGTTCCTTACCAAGGAACTTGACTTTAGCATCAGAACTACTTATTTGGGTTTTAACCTATGGGGGTTTCTACAGTAAATCTTAGCTTCTTCTGATCAATATATTTGTGCCTTCATCTTCATGATGAGCTTGTCTTGCTAAGGTGTGTAAAACAGACTTTAAGATGAACAAGAGATGCAGACTTCTATTGCTGTATCTAACTGTAGTGGACCTTTTAATGAATTGTCTTGGAAAAATTCACGTGTAATACAAACTTAAAAGAAATGCTTGTTTTGCTTTGGATTTTTTTGACTAATCTCATAAAGTTCATTATTGGCATTTTCTTCCAGTAATGTTCTGATACATAGAATGTTCCTGTCAAATTATAATCTACATCAATACATCAGCAAAGTACACACAATTGTCCCTCAGGTACAAAACACATTCATCACCAAGACAACTAATGATTATAAATATATATTTGAAATGCTAAATAACATCATATGAAGTACTGCATCAGAAAGAAGCAAACAAAACATAAATAACAACATGACAATATTGAATTAGGCACCAACATGGTTTAATTCACTCAAAGAAACAAAAAAACCCCAGTATGTTTTAGAAAGAAGTTAAAAGAAGCAAGACAAATTAATAGTCCAAATTGATGGTGGTTAGTCAGGTAGCATTTCAAAAATATCCAATACATTAAAAACTTAAAATATATGAGTAATTAATATGGACACAATACCAACATAAAAATAGTATTGCAATATTGTGGTGCTTTTTATGTTTAATAAAGCAACTTTGATTATGAGTGAAAATAGTAAATCTTTGGTAGAAATGAAAACTGTCTGATTTATTGCATATAATTTCATGGTTTTCTTTGAAACAGTGTTTCTTCCTGTTATATCTCTATATAGTTATTTCTTTCCCTTGTATGTACTGGTTGTGAAATTCAGTCAACAAGTGAACAGAAAGACTATTCTTTATAATATTTAATTCATGGAATCACTGAGTGCTTGGGGTTGGAAGAGATCTCTGGAGGTCATGTGGTCCAAAACCCTTGCTCAAGTAGGGCCACCTAAAGCAGTTGTTCATGACCACATCTGAGAAATGTACAGCTCGGTGTAGCATGCTGTTTTATAGCATACCGTATTTCATGAATATTTTGGTGTTTCTGTCATGAAAGCTAGTCAAAAATGCATGAAGAAAATAATGTTATGACAAGGACTATGCATCAGCTAATTTATATTACAAATATTCATTCTGGATATTAAACTGCTCTAATTAAGAATGGTTTCCCAGAAGCTATGGCATGTACTTGGAAATGGAGTCACTGTTTAAAATAAAGGGCACACCGTGAGCACAGCAGAAGATGTGAAAGACGCTTAGGGAATGGAAAGGCAGGGACTCTGACATTAATAGCCCTGAATATATATCTTCACTATTAACAGCAAACTATATTTCAGATAGACATGCATTTGCACTGATTTCAGAAATCCTTAGTTTAATTTTGCAAAATATGGTCATTTGGCCAGCCTTTTCAGTGCCACATCAGGTTGGCAGTTTGAGGACTCTCAGGCAAGCAGAGGTCCAGGTCTCTTTCTCAGTCTTGTTGTACTCTAGTTGGACAAATGTGAGGCAAACCTTTCTCATGTTGAGGTGAATTAGTCTGAAGGCCTGCTAAGCCCAGTGCTTAATAACATTTGGATAATACTTGCAGTAGTGTTTTTCTTATCACTGATTTTTCTTAATGACGCATAGGTGGATAACAGCGAGTGACAGACAAAGGAGACACAAAGTCTAGTGACAGACAAAGGAGACACAAAGTCTATTGCCAAGCCCAGGAGCACACTCTAGTTTAGCTCTTGATAACTATTGGAGTACTGACCTCCTTTGAATAGTTGGCCAGCTTCTTTACAGCACAGATATCATAATCGGAGTTATCACATCAACTTCAAATGGTAAACCTGGAGTTACCAGAGAATGACAGCTCTTAGCTATTGTAAAAAATATCTAAACCAGATGGCAAATGTGCTGGTGTTTACTTTTTAAAGAGAATATTGCAGCTGCTATGCACATTTTTTATGAGAAGGAAACACAGAAATTAAATATAGTCATATAATTTTTCTTGTTAGAAAATAGCCAGATTTATATTTAATCACTGAAACAACATCAATAATTTGGTTTCCATAATTGGTGGCTTGGTGCTTTTTTAATGTAGAAATGGTGCATAAATATTTTCTTGCAACTCTGGCTATTTAATGTTGACTAAAAAGGAAACATATTTGACAGTTAAGAACAAACAGTTCATTTGCAAAGGCTCTTCCTATTTATTACAGCCCTATTTTATAGGAGTTATTTCTGAGATGTAGATACAATTTTATTCAAGGGCAGCATTTAGTAGAATGTCCTGATATATTCCATATTTTTCCTACTAATGTCCTAAATCATGGATCCGTTAAATCACAGATTCTCAGGTTGAAACATAAAGCTGGGTTTATATAGAAATAACACAAAACTCTTGATAAAAATCACAGGTAAGCAATAAGGAAATCACAGGTAAGTAATAAGCAAATAGAAAAGCCAGATATATTAGAATGTCTCAGAAACTTCTAGACATCTGTGAATGGTTTAGAACTTTAACATGAAAAGCCACTTTTTTAGGAGAAATTCATTTGTCATAATCCCCCACCCTTCTCCTTCAAAAAGACAAAATTGATTTATTATGAAAACACAACTGTCTTACTAAAACAAAATGAAACAAAACAAAAAATAAAAATACATAAGGAAAGAAATGTGATACAGATTATATTTTTACAAGATTGTTCTTGTATTTCTTTTTGAAGTTTTGTGTTCATGGCAAGGTATTTCATCTACATATATGACCAAATTTTAGCTTTCAGTAGCATTAGAATTTCATTAGCTTAATAATTATATGAAGACCAGTGGCAAAATCTATGTATAAAAAGAATGGTATTGCTTAACCTTCTTGGTGAACACCCTCATCTTTTGCTGTGGACTGCGTGATTGAAAAATAAGGTGCTGAAGAGACACTTCTAGGAAATCTAGAGAAAAAAGCAGCAGCTCTTTCAATCCTTATCAACTAGAGTAATTTTCAAGGATAACAAATATTGTCAGCCAGTAATTTAGGAAATGGAAAATAATTTAGATGGATGTGCTGAAGAGATAGGTGTTCTTGTACTTTAAATTTGGTTCTTAGAAGTAGTAATCAGATAATTGAATGAATGTAAGAAAATAAAAATTTATCCCCTGTTCCTTGTTCTGAACTGATCAATTAGAATACAAATTCCATCTTCTCTTACAGATGCTTTTCTCACCACAAGATATTGATTCCCATATTCCCATTCCCTATAACACATAAGAGAAGGTTAGGTTGCATGGTAGTGCTATGAACACAAGACTAAGCATAAGAGGACAAATGTAAGAACAGAGCTGAAGTAGAGTAGGCTGCAAATAGAGATTTGAGTAGTTCACATCCCCAAAAGTACTTGCTCATTCTTACACTGTATTGTGTTTTATTATGTCCCTAATGGCTTTATTTATAAAATCTATTACTCATGTTCTACAATGTCATAAAATCCAAGGAATTTAAATTATCGCTTTTAATTCATACGTCTCAGTGAAAAATATATCACTATATTAATCAGAGGGATTAACACAAAATTAAAAAAAAATACTTGTGATAAAATATTTTATATTTAACTCTACCAGAGGCAATCCTGATATAGAATAGTCTTCTGCAGCTGTCATCATTTTTTATGTTTGTGGCAGCATGTGTTCTTACAATTTACTGGCTATAACATTGTGAGAAATCAGCACTTCTGCAAGAGTTAGGATCAGAATTAAAGTTATACATTCATGGCTGAGAAGAAGTGTTTGCTTGGTTATAATTTATGGATGCAACTTACACTGCACAAATAAGACACCTTCATCACCACGTGTACACTCAAAAAGATTGATCTCACTGTGGATTTGTTCTTGTACATCCTCACTTTTAAATATTCAGTCTTTTTAAAAAATGCTTTAAGGAACAGAAGAATGAAGCAAAAGGAACCAAACAAGCCTTTCTTAAAATGTTAAGGAGGCACATTATATTTATTACCATTAGAAAAATTTAAGGTATTCTGGTGCACCTGTGAAATTCTCAGAGTTTGGTACTCGGCATTTTTTTGATGTAATTTCTTTAAGATATTTTGAAAAATCACATGGTACATACTTTGTTTAAGTTTTGGCTCAATGTGTGTCTTATTTATGCAATTGTTCTCACAAAAAATCACTACTTT
This sequence comes from Atrichornis clamosus, assembly GCA_013400975.1. Taxonomy (NCBI): domain Eukaryota; kingdom Metazoa; phylum Chordata; class Aves; order Passeriformes; family Menuridae; genus Atrichornis; species Atrichornis clamosus. The sequence goes on from WBMZ01012379.1 coordinate 38,567, forward strand.
CTCAAAGATTTTTAAATTTTTGTAGGCATTATTTTTGGTAGAATCTAATTTAATGCAATTAACCAAGTATAGTCCAGCTCTGTGGCATAACTTGTTGATATAACTGAGAATATCGCAAAAGTTGACACAAGACATAATCTCAGTCAACCTACAGCATTTATTACAGTGTTAATGATTAAGGCAGTTTATCATGAAAGCTTTAATTGTGTATTTTGTTTATGATAATTAAGTTTACAGGTATAGAAATATAGAAGCATATATCATATAACTATTTTTAAAACAGAGTGAATCACTTTATATCCTGTAGTAATATTTTAATGACTGAGTGAAATGTACTAGCTCTTTTCTTAAAAACCACTTAATTCTTAAGAACGTAAACTGTGGTCAAACACTTGGAACAACAGCAACAAAGAAATTACTAATTTTATTACCTAGACATGTAATATGAGATTTTTCATAGAATGCTACATAGGACCAGAAACTTAGATTTTATCACTTAGTGGTGATGTCAATAAATACTTTACACTGGTTGTATATCAAATATGACTACTGCAAAAACATTTTTGGTGTAACAATTTTAAGGATTTATGAAGGGATTATTTAATTTTAAATTTTTTTGTAATTTGAGTGGTTGTAGTCAATTTTAGTTCTTGGAGAAGGGAAGGCTTGATTTAGTGAGATAGAACCAAACATGGTAAGGGTAGGTAAAGAATAAACTTTTCAAAAAAAAATTTCTGGGCATTTGTTCTTTTTCTTCAACCAACCCTGGTGTTACAGTTTGAAATAGTTTAGAAGATAATCTCAATTTTACATGTGTGAGATTCTATATCCTGAAGAAGCATTCTATAAAGACTCTAGTAAAGCTATTTTTTACCTGCATTTTAAATTCTAAAAATCTGCAGAAAGAGAAAATTAAATAGATTGAGATAGACCTTACAAGGTAAGGGAGTGTTTTAGTATTTTTGGAGTACTAACCATGGCAGCTGCTATACAATTATGTATTGTTAATAAACACTTGTTTTCATGCATTCATGGTAATTAAACTGAATACACTGATGAGCAACAAGGTGACTTTTACCTCCAATTAACCTGACCTTTCACCTATTAAATGTAACCTTACTTTTACTTATAGGTTGAGCATAAACTGCACTATATTTTATAATCTTGTTAGTATTCATGTTTTGTTAATGAAATTTGATCAGCTTATTAAAGATGCTGAGTTTATGTAGTTAACTCACATCTGTTGTCAGAAGTAATTAGATCAGGTGGCAAATGACAGCACCTTTCCTGACAGATGTTTTAATGTTGTGAGTAAGAATGTCCTAAGTGTCTCTTTGAATAATGCCAAGTGTTTTGGCTAGGGTTTATTTGCCTTGAGCTTTCAAAGTAGAACTTTTTGAGCAATCTGACACAGTCCCAGACAGAAGTGACTTTCACCTGAAAAGGAAGTGAATGACAGATGAAAAGAGAAACTCCTTCAAGATGATTTTTAATAAAGATTTGCCTTGGAAATGTGGAAATAATGTTATCAAACTATTCTAATATGTTTTCCTTTTTCTTATATACACATATTCTGTTAAGACACAAAAGATATTGCATTATGCATTTAGGTATATCTCAGATAGTAAATTATACTCCACTCTAATGATTCCATCATTCAAATAAATGTGCTTACAAACTGGTAAAGAGATTATTTTATGGCAGTGCTCTCATCAGACAGCCATGAAATAATGCTGGCTTTTTGATTCTGAATCAGAGAACACACTTTTTTAGTGAACTTACCACATAAGTAAGCACTGTAAAATGCACTGTATAATTATCTCCTTCATCATTTACCCACAATCTAGATAGCACACAGAAAATAGCAGTGTGTGCTTCCCAGGTCTGTTTTGGAAAGACATTCATACTTCTGGGTCCATATGATTCTGCATAAACCTAGAATTCAAGGAATGCCTTCAACCAATCCTCTGCATTTTTTCACCCTTACAAACTATAGCAGAATCATGGGTGCTCACCAGATTGACAGTTCCTGCCCATGTGCCCTCCAAACACTTGGAGGAGGGCTTCAAAGGCACATGCTGACAGCCAACAAGGAGGATACTCTTTGTTACTGGCACACCATGAAAAAATGTCATAGGAATTTTGGTGGTAGCAAGAAAGATTGTGCATGCTCAAAAACCAGAGTGTTCTTTCTTGTGTCTCTCACAGGTGAATATCAGTGGTGTTTCTTTTCTGGATTTTTTTGGCCATGCCTCCATCAGCGTACTCTCTAGGTGCATAGTTAAAGATGCCCCTATGAAATCTGATACAACAAAAACAAATGTACTTTAATTATTGTAATTACTCCCCTAGCAATGGTATTGATAAGCAGAATGAAATAAAATGAAGTTCATCACATGTAACTTCCTCAGAGCTCTACAGGATGTCTTCAGTGGGTCATAGCTCAAGTCTTTTGGATCCAAACTTCTGGACTGGTTCCTCCTTCATTGTTCTTAAAGAGAATTCTTCGCATTTGGGAATTTGTAAAACAGCAGTCACATAATTTTGGTTCACTTCTTTCTAAACGGGAAGATTCTTGTCAATATAAAGTGTAGAAAGAGTAGTATCATATGGAATGATAAGAAGGTGAATAATAATCTGAGGGTGATACTTCAGTGACTCCATTTTTCTGTCTTCATCATCCTTATGTAAGACAGAACAAACATTAGAATGGGCATTCATTGCAGGTCAAAAGCATCCTCCGTGAATGGATATTCACAGTGACAATAATTTCCTGGTCTGAAAATGGGAGTAATTCTAGCTGCCCTTTAGCACTGCATTATGTCACATCTGGTTACATACATATAATAACACAGCCCAACATGACAACGCAGTGCATCCTATTGGCTTAGCATGAGGAGATAAAGCATAAATGGAAAGTGACTGGCTAGGAAAATGTTGTATCATGCCTCAAAACAGAACCTGAAAAGAAGAAAAAGTACAGGATTCATACTTTATGAAAACAGGCAGAAAGATTGCCAAAATATTTAAAGGTTCAATCCTAAATGCAAGAAATTAATAGACGAAACACCATTGTTAATTTAGATGAGCCTGCAGGAGCACAAACATAGTGCAATAGAGTGTTATTTATTCATAGAACACTAAAAACATGAGAATGAAGATGCATGATATTCCGCACATCATTCACTGAATAAGACCAAATGAAGGGGAAGAAAGTCCAGTTTATTGTTCGCATACAAGGATCACAGGATCTATATGCATCTAAGTATGCTAGGTCCTGTGGCACACTGAGTGTTAGTATGTTGGATATCTGGCAGAGAATATGCTGTCTAGCTTCTGCTTTGAATTCGAGTGTCACATTGAATTCTCAGTGACGTGTCCAATGCCACTGATGGACAACACTCCAATCCCTCTATAACTAAGGATTTATATGAAGGAGTGGCCTGAAGTATGAAAGACACAGAAGAACTGCCCAAAGAGGACAGAAAATACAGAGAAAATAGACTAATGTGTGATTTTCCTACTTACCTCACAAGATTCAGCAAAGGGAGGGGAAAACATTTCAACATACATGTTTCTCCAAAAGCTGTAAGCACTGTTAGAGGCAGAAATAGGCCAGTCCTGATTACACCAGAAGTATGATCTTATTATCATACCATGTGGTGATTGAAAAGTTGTCTTGTAAAGTGACAGACCCTTATGCAGACAAAAATCAAAATTAATGGTGTCATCTCTACATTTTTCTTTTGTTGTTATTTGTGGACTATTTATTAACAATCTATGTTTGAAGTTATCATTGGAAGCTCTTTCAGTGCATTGAATAAATTTTTTTTTCTCCAGACGTGCAATACTGCAGTCTCTCAGTATCTTGGTTTATGGTGACTAAATGATGATCCTCACAAGATTTACTAATCTGGGTGTATGTGCTTTGTGCTTGCTACTCATTTTTCCATATCAAACACCCCAGTTGTTTGATCAGTTTGAAAAGAAAAAAATAGAAGAAAACCAGAGAGAATTATTCTGGGCATTTAAAAAAAATAATTTCATACTCTTGCTTATTAAAACCAGCAATTGTTCAAAATCTTTTCTATTGATGCAGTTCTAACCTCCATTCAGTTTATCTTGGGGATATAGACAGGTTTCTCTTGAACAGAGCCAATTTTGACCTATAGCCCACATGTTCTTCCTTTTCATACCACAAATGCAATTTATTATTGTAGAATAGTGGAATTCAGAAGTTGTAAAAGCCAATTTTATATAATTTTCCTTTTAAAAAGCATTCTGTAGGATATTCTCTTTATTGTTGCTCTGTAAAATCTTACTCTCCCATATGCTGTCATTTTCACTCAAGGAGAAAGCCATTCATTTTTTTTCCTCTTCAGAAGCATCGCAGAAATCCATTGTGCTTCTGGATTATTTTTTTCCAAAGAAGTTTAAGTCATTCATTTACTAACTCTTGAAATCATACAAGTTGTGCAGAAGTACTTTATGCAGCCAGTATGATAAATTTCAAGCTGTACTGGTAGAAGAATGTGAATAATGGAAAAATTATTCACGAATATATTATCCCAAAACTTTAAAGAAACCATACATATTAAGCTCTCTTACCCACTCCAGGAAAGGAATAAATGATAAATAAATATTTCAGGAGTAATTCATTCAAATAATCTATTTTAAAATTATCCATGCCCTGATTGAAAGCCTATTGAAATAATTGATCTCACTTCTGCCTGTTCAGCTCCATAAAGAAATATACAAGAAGCTCCAGTATTTTCTAGAATCAGGCTTTTTTCTCTTCTGTCAACTTTCAACCCAGTGTAAAGCATTTTTTTAGGCACCAAAGGTTCACTTTTATTTTTGACTTTCCCACACCTTCAGTTTTCCTCCTCCAAATATTTTACAACTTAAAAATATTATAATTGCAATACATATATATGTGACACAATTATTTCTTAAATTACTCTAATGATATTTTATACTTTTTATTTAACTGAATCGGTAGGCAATAATATCCCAATTACTTATACGGTGGCTAGTTTAGCAATTTATTTATATTGAACATTAGTACATGAAGGTGTGTCTACTTTGTTTTTCCATAACTTTAGAATTAAGCCTTCAATACTTTAAAAAATTGTGGGTTGATTTTTTTCAAAGTATACACTGATTCAAATAAACAATTAAATAGATCTTCAGCAGAATGCAACAGCAAAAGGCAGAAACGTCCCATATATTCCAAACCTTGAGCAAAGAAGCCTTCATGTAGGACGTGGGAGCCTGGAATTAGTTTCCTCTTTGAGAGGAAGGGGAGACTGTGAATGTCTCCCATCTGGTTCAGTCACTCTTTAGATCCAGATGAGTTAGGATACTGTTTTTGTCTACATATAGATCCATTTTACTTGTAGGTCCATAAAGGGAATGAAGATATCATAGCACTAAGTTCTGAAGCGTATAACTTTTACATGAAATACACATAGAACTTTAAGAATGGCAGCTAAAACAGTCATTGCATAGCTCAGTACCTTAAGCTAGGAAGTATAGGCAATCTCTTTTTTAATTCAAAATCAGTGAAGGGGTAGTCATTTTTAAGGGGGAGAAAGTTTAGCTAGTCAGCATTTCAAAGGGCTAGGACATTGATTAGGGAGAGAGGACACCTTTTTTTGTTCCTTACTCTACTTGAAGCAATTTAAGCTTACTCTTTTTAGATTAACCTGGGTAGAATATGTACATTTATTCATGGGGCCAAGGAATAAGCATTCAGTGTTTTGCAATGTCAGTAGAACACTTGCCTAAGAGAGGTGATTCTAAATCCCATTCCTGATTCCAAAGACCTATATTTTTGTCTGAAATGTTTAATGGAGCCAAGGCCAGATGTAGAACCAGAGCATTCCCAAGTGATTTTCTTAAATGCAGTCTAAAATTATGTTCATATTCTCCAGTCCAATGAATGTTGAGCTACTTCATGAAATGTGTAGCTACCTTCAGGAAGGTCATCATAATACCTCAGAGTGCAATAATAAAATATTCACAGAGGGAATGTGATTTCAAATCTTTGCAGCCAGGAGAGGCAGTTATTTGCATATCACCAGTCTCTACTTTCCTTCCTCTTTAATATGAAGCTATTGAAACACGTGACTAAAGAAAGGAAACACCTTGAATTTTTGCATTTTATTAAACACAACTGTTTCTCCTCAATCCATCTTAAGTTAATTGCAGAGCAACTCTTTACATCTGAAGGCAGAACTCTGTGATGCACTCAGGGCGTGTTGAGACTGCTCTGAGCAGGCGGTGTCACTGAGCTGCACGTCTGCAGCAAGCCTGGTGCATTGACCTATTGTGCTCGTGGTAACTCTTAACTGGGAACTTCACCTCTCTCTCTCTCTTCAGAATGATGTTTCCCTCTCTGCTCTGTAGAGTGAGTCATCCAAATCCACAAGAGTGTCAGAGGCTGAGCCACAGTCCTCCACTTGGCATATTTTATAATCTGTGTTAGTGGCTATTCATTCAATGAAACACCATCTTTGCTGTTACTTCTTTATGTGGCTGTCCCCAAGTATTTTATAAAGCACTCTGTATCTAGCTTAAATACTTGCTGCATTGCTCAGTACCATGACACTGCTGTTTTTCTGTAGACTTACCCCCAGGTGTTTCAATCAATTTAAATATTTGATGTAATTTTCAACACACACAAAAATTCATGACTAATTTAAACTTCTCAAATTCTTCTTTCACCAAAGATGTAAATCAGATTTCATATGAAATGCAATTATGCTGATTATTTCAGACTAGTTTCATTATTGATTTTTTTACACATTAACAATTTAGGTCTCAAGAGTACTGGTGGAAGAGGTTGCTTAACACGCTCAAACCTTAATTAAACAGCCTGGAAGCCGACTTGTACTACACAGGCATTTTTGAAAATAGAAAGATCTCAGGACTAGAAATAAAAAGGATGGAAGGATTTATATCTTCTTCACAAAACCTTTCAAGGTTTAATATCAATTTTGGATCAGAAAATAAGGCAGGATTCATGGAACCTTTTTTTGTTATTGAACTGAATGGATATTTGTATGAAAGTATGTTTACATATACATTTAAAATTATACAAAGAGATAAATAAATCTATTAATAAGTTTTCAGGCTAGAATTTGGCCAAAAGGTAACAAGGCAATGGTTCTGATATTCCTTCAGAAAACAAAAGAATAAGGAACAAGGGTTTTCCCTCTTTAATTCAGAATCTAAATATTTGACAATCCATTTGAATGATCTTAAAAATCTACTACTTACTCCACAGGTGGTGCTTCTCCACATCAAACTGTTCTTTACATACACTAAAATTATTCAGAAAATGTTTCTGAATCATGGTTTCTTGTCTCTAAAGTGAGCTAAAAGTTGACATATGGGAATTTTTCTGAACTTCGGTTCAAAGGTTTAAAAGTTTTGTGTGATGTCAAAGTACCTGTGCATAACATGTCTACAAAAGGATTGATAACTTTTAAAAATCAGGCCCTCAATTTTATTTTATATATTTATACTTCAAAATTATGTGCCATACTTGTTTTATCAGAAATGTAGTTGCCTTTTATCCAATAAGCACTTCATCTAATTTTTGGTTTCCCCTCAAAATCATTCAGCTTTGCAATTCTCTCAGCTAAATTGCTCTCTCACTGATATACTTTTTCAGATAATGAGTTCTCTATAAAAATTTTTGAAAAGATTATTATGGTAGTTCCATGCCTTTTTTTTTTTCTTTTTTCCATTTCCTGGAGATCTCAGTAAAATATAATTTAACAAGTTTTGATACAACTTGCAGCACAATGCTAAGGGTGAGAAAAATGTAATGGTAACTTTTCACCAAATTGCAATTTGTAAATATCGACAGTTAAGTTAAAATAAAAAATAATTCACATTTCTCTGATTTAAATAGTCTATTAACACTTAATTATAATTATGATTAGTTATTCTGTACTGTAAAATAAAATGTATTGTTGATATTTCCTTCATATTCAAATTTACTGATTTTTTTGGTACGGTTAAGGAAAAAGAATAGTATTGTTAAGATGAGATTCATGGTTGGGTACAGTAGACTTGTAGCTGAAACATTTCTGTTGGGGCCCTAAAAGTATTTTTCATGATGTAGAACATTTCAACACTTTGTCAACAGTCACAGTCAGAATAAATATCTCAGTTTCTCAAGACTCTGTTCTTCAGAAATGGTGGAAATTAACATAATTCCACGAAGTGCAGTAGAATTAAAGCAGAATTATATCAGTTGCAGTTCTGACCAGTATGTTGTAAGCATGAAACTTAATATAAGTTTTCAGGCATATTTATTACAAATTTTCTCAAGATTCCCTTTGTTTCACAGTTAAATAACAAGAAGCAGGATGGCCATGAAGATGACCCAACATTTGTGATTTTAGATTGCTTTTCCATGTGGAACATGTTTTGTTGTCCAAGTCATTCAGTTGCCCAGGTGTTCAAGATAGCCACCTTAAGAAATTAATTCCTCTTATCTGATGGGTGTCAATGGAAAGAAAGTGAAAGTTAAATTACAGAAAAAGTTACACTGTTCCAGGTTAGTTGAGGATAGAATTTCATAATAATAATAATACTCCTTAAAAAGATTATGTTAAGTCACAAGCTGATGTTTAGTCTTTGGCATCTGCTGTAATCTTAAAGGGAAGAAGGTATAATGAAGTTCATATAGAGAATTTTTCCATTCAGAACTAGAAAATGAATTATCATATATTAATTTTTCATCTACAGCATTTAAACTTCCTTAAACCTTAAACCTGAGAAAAATGTATATGCTGCAAAGATGTGATACAAGATTTCCTTTCAGTAAAAAAAAGAAACAACAGGTTAGTATTTGTATTCGAGAGCTGCCCTCAGATTTTTGACAGGTTTAAATTATAATATCATTAACATATTTTTCATAATCTTAATTCATAGTTTAGTATTTCCACAATCAACTTTTTTTTATAAAAGTGGTTTATCAGAACATTTTTATAAAGAGGCAAGGATAGCTTCGTCTTAACTGAATAAAAGCTCTGATAAATGTGCACAGTGGTGGAATATGAAAGCACATACAAACTAAATATTTTCTGTTTACTCCATCTCTTTCCCCCGTGATGAAAGTGAAACGAACCAAACACAGCTTTAGACAAATGTGACAAGCACCTGTTTCATCCTCACAATTTTTGAGTACAAGGTTTTAAAGATGATTTTTTGGGAACTGTTGTGCATTTTGAGGCAGTAATTTATAGATTTTATTATACAGTACTGAAAAAGGCAGTGTCCAAAATCTGCTTCAGTATGAAGCCTTTTTAAAGCCAAAGTCTATTATATCTGTGACCTCAGTCCAATTAACATTAAAAAGTGACTCCTTTTTAATCAACAGTTTCCATCTGTTCGTCAGAAATGGTAAAATTTTATGTATTGAGTAGATTCATACACTTGATTTGGTTAAAAAGTGCAGTCACAAAATATTACAAATTTCATAATAAAGGCAGAATATTGTGAAGACCCAGAAAGACTTCCAAATGAGACAAACCTCATTATTTGTGTCACAACCAAGATGAGACTTCATTTCATTGTTGATTCAGATGCTTCAGTACATACAAAATACACATTAGTGCTCCCTGTCCAACTGTCATTTGAAAATAATTACAAGAAATTAATTACTGCTGAAACATGGAAATCCAACCTGCAAAGTCCAAGTTACCAAAATGGCAATCAAGGAGCACAGCCTGAGGGGAAAGTTGCAACAGTTTGTGTGTGAGGGTGTGAGAAGGTGTACTGGTTTTGGTTTGGACAGAATTAACTTTCTCCACAGTGCCTCATATTGGTGCTGTTTCTGAGATGGAAACAAGCACTAAAAATTCTACAACTTTCTAAAAAATTTAGGCAAGTAGCATTTCAAGATATAATTTTAGACCTAATACATGACCCCTGACCTCTGTGTGTGTACCTTCTGTTAAATCTTTGAGTATGCAATATTTCTGTTAAAATTTATAATTCATCTGTTTCTATTTCCAGAAAAGCTTGTTGTTTCCCTTTTTGTAAACAACCTAATTCAGTAAGTCAATTTGCTTCAGGTAGATGGCAAAATAGAAATTCAGACATTTTAAATCTTACATTTCTTTTTAGCTTATTCTATTTGCCATGATGCAATTTTATGACTCAGAACTGTAGTAAATTTTTTCTTTGTGAATTAACTTATACTAATGCACTATGTCACAAAGAACATCAGAACATACAAAATCAGATAGCTGTAAAATAAAGACTATACAAGAAAATACTATTTGCACTTTGTAAGAAAGAGGATGACTCCAACATACCTAACTTCATCATACTTGTCACAAAAATAGCAATTATGCAATTCTTAGAAGTATAACTAAGAGTAATTTCTATAACGAAATATTTTTAAATCCTTGCAACTAGAGAATATTAAGGTAGCTATCATATGGGGTCTTGCCTGACCACTTCCCTGTATTCACATCTGACAAATGAAATATCTCCTATAATTTTAAAACCTTTTGGCAAATGCCTAATAATAATCAGTGACTTGTGTTCGCAAGATTAAATTATGGCTCACCTAAAGCTTACTTTTCAGTATAATGCAGTATATGATCTGGATAATTAACTGAACATGTATTTCTTCTCATTTCCCATTAATTTATGGACAGAATTATGTCTCCCAAGTTCAGCAGTAGAGTTTTCATTCACAAATAATATTTTGTCAATGTTCAAATCATTTGACTGTACTATGCCTTCTATATTTTCAGGGTTCCAGTGCTGCTTCATTACTGCCCTGAAAATCATCAAGAAAAGAATGGACTATTACACTTCTAAGTGGGTGGTGATTAAGAAACTTAAAAATGCTTTGATATTTGCATATATTTAAGTCATGAGTGACTACAGAGAGTATTATACTCTTTTCATCAAGCCTCAGTCTAAAAAGATGACCATTTCAACTAAGAGCTTACACATTGTTCGCATTACTCCAGTGATGTTAAGATGTATTATTTCAGCAATGGGTAAGTTTTGGAACACAAGATCACCATTAAGTGTTCCATGTGAATTTCTATGAGTGACACTGCACTATGCTATTCTTCCTTTTACTAGCACCAGTATGCCACCTTCTTGCAATTTGACAATTTTTTGGAAATACAATTTAGTAATTTTGTTCTCAGAAGTTAAACTAGAATTATTTTAATAGTTCTGTCCTTTCACATGTTGTCTTACATCTGACTGTTTTATAACTACCTGAGAAACCTCTACTTCATAAAATACAGCTCATGATACCTACTTCTCATGTTACTGAGCCATGAAAAATAATTTCCTCTTTAATTCCAGAAAGTTGCTCCACATTTAGCAGCATTGCTATCACAGCCTCCATCAGGGGCACAGTCTATGTGGGTTGCAATCAACTGACTAAAAGCACACAAATGATATTAATTATGATATTTCCTTGCTCTAGATCTGCCTCCCAACCTTTGTTTATTGTATTGAAAGGCTATAGTCACTGCATGTTCTTTAGTCATTAGCATATTTTAAAAGTAATCTCTAAACGCTACAGAAGTGATCACAAAATTGAATTTAGTTCAAATTCTATAAGATGAATTGGAGCTTTCTCAAAATATATTTCAAAGTTGTATTTCAATGTTGTTTATTTCAATGATGGTTGACTATTTTTATATGTGAAAATCTAGAGATATTTAAATGTGCGAGTTATATGTCTTAGTCTAAAAAAAAGATGAGTGTACAGGACTTGATCAAGAAAGTGAAAAGTGGAAAATAAGAGCAAGATGAGCACAGACTTTCAGTTGCACTCTCAGACATACCCAGTTCTTTGCTGGACTAAGAAGTTTTCATGCAGAAGTTTCAGTGTATGTTTTGTCAAGTTTGGGGGAATTTATGGTTTTATTCACTTCAGATCTCTTTTGAAATTCTCATCAAATTGCAGTACAAAACTTGGTGCCACAAAGCCCACCTTCCATAATCTCATAGGAGTACAAAGTGCACCTGTTACATGTGACAACGGAAATCTGTGAGAAGTTTCACCCATATGTGTCTTGTTGTGTTTGGATTAATACTTCTGGAGAGCTGTGACAAGTCCTTTCCACCCTGTGTCTGAAGAAGTTGATGAGATGCTATTATTTAAAGCCCAACTCTGCAGATGTATTTAACGAGTTTTTCAAACAAAACTTTATTAGTGTTCCTAAAGGACAAGCACATTAATGTACCTTTCCAGTTGGAGATTATTATAATAGTTTCTATATTTTAGTTTTTAATCTAGTTTTACAGTAGAAAATGAGAGGTTTGGTATAGTATCAGGCTTTAACAGATGAAATCTCAACCACAAAGCTACACTTGTGGGGTTTTTTTCAGATACACTATGCAGAACAGTTTTAGGACAACCTTCAAAGTGAGCTTCATTTCTGAACCTTATAATTAGTTCTTATCTAAAGATTAAATCTTGTATTATAAGATCTGTGGCATTATGAAATGAAATAATCTGAATTTTAACATTCTTGCAGTCGGTTAATGAGTCTTCCATAAAGATCATCATGTTCAATTTAGAAAGCTCTAGTGGGAGTTGGTAATTTTTTTCGTCTAAATTTTACGAACCTTTTCAACCAAGAGAATCTATTTCACTCATTCAATTTAGTAACCTTCAGCAGACAATGTGGCAAAATCTGGATGTTTTAGTCAAAATGTTATTTCTCTTGTTTTCAACAAATACTCAAAAACATAAAAATATTGTTTCCCAGTAGCTGAGCAATGTGCTGAGATATTCAGTACAAGCAGGTATGCTTATAGGCTGAAAGAGCTACAAAAATAAATCACAGAAAACTTTTTCTGAAGACCAGAAAATACATAGAGCTTCTCTTTAGTCACTCCTTCAGTAGCAGCTGCTTCTCCTCCCAGAAAGGAGGGGAACCACCTCTTCCTGGAATGCTTCTATCCTTTTCTTTTTGCTCATCCTCAGAAGGCTCATATCATTGTGTTCTATTGTCACTGAGGACTGAACTGACTATGCAGGTCTGGTTAATTTCCACTGCTTGTGGATGACTTCATTTTCATCCCATTTATGTCAGTATGTTCCCACAGGTCAGCTTTGGCTTTTGGGTAATGCCACTTCTGGAATCCCATGAGGATTTTTATGGACTACTGAAATACTCTCTATGAAAAAGGAAAAAAAAAAAAAGAGGTGTGGGTTATTTCCAAACATTTCCCATTCCTTGATTGCTATGCCAAAATATTTGCAGTCCTTGTAGAAAACCTGTGATTGAAGGACAAATCAAGAATAATTTCTCAAGGAGCCGAAACATTTAATCTTCAAATGGCTGCTTCTCAAGTCTTGCCAAGAGTCACCTGGAAAGAATAAATCTAAAAATATAATTACAGGAAAAAGCAATTTTAAGGCTGTTTTACTGCTAATAGAGAAGATGTTGTTGTGTTACCAGTTAGTCTGAAGATGTGGCAGCTTGGGGGTCAGATGGTTTAACAATTGAGCAAAAATTGATTATCTCAAAGAACAAGATTAAAGAATGTAATTTTTGAAGTGGGTATCCAGCCTCAAACTCAAGTCCTTAGCAGTATTTGTATGTAGTAATAAAAGGTACATAAAGTACCTCTCAATCTACAGTGTGATGACTAACTGCTTGGTAGCCACTAATAGCTTAGTGGTGAGGCAGTATTCTGTGCCCAAGATATTACTCTTTTGGGTTGTTGGAGTCGGTGCCTTTAGGCAATCTGTTGCAAAACTAAATTGCTTTCTGGATGGATTGTTATATATGTTATTGTTACAAGTTCAGTTAATGAGATAGGCTAAAAAGACATTCACTTCACCAATTACTGTTATCTACATATGCTTCCTAGAAAAGAGATATTTCAAATGACGCCTAGAACTAAACATGCATGATCCAAGCATATACTTTAGAGAAAAAAACTACTTTCAAGTCTTGCAGGCCCAAATGCCAGTGAAAAGTTATATAGATACTTATGTAAGTATCTGAAGGGAGGGCGTTTAGAGGTTGGAGCCAGGTTCCTCTCGATGTTGCCAAGCAATAGAAGAGGCCACAGGCAGAAACTGATGCACAGGAAGTTCCACCTGAATATGAGGAAGAACTTCTTTACTGTGCAGGTGACCAAACACTGGAACAGATTGCCCCGAGAGGGTGTAGAGTCTCCCTCACTGCAGATATTCAAGAACCGTCGGGACAAAATCCCATGCCATGTGCGCTGGGACGGCCCTGCTTGAGCAGGTATCTTGGACCAGATGACCCACTGTGGTTCTTTCCAACCTGACCCATTCTGTGATTCTGTGAAAACATTAAAGAAATACATTTTCTTATTTTGACTTCAGCCCTACAAATTTCAAAGAAAATAAATGAGACTTGCACTTGCTTTCAGCAAAAAAAAAAAAAATCTAAACACAAAAATATTAAAAAAACATTTAAAAAAAAAAAAATGAGACTTGCACTTGCTTTCAGCAAAAAAAAAAAAAATCTAAACACAAAAATATTAAAAAAACATTTAAAAAAAAAAAAATGAGACTTGCACTTGCTTTCAGCAAAAAAAAAAAAAATCTAAACACAAAAATATTAATAAAACATTTCAACCAATAATGGAACTGGCAATGCTTAATAGCAATAAACATTCTGAAATTTTGTTCAGGGCTCAAAAATCTGAATTATTTACATACATGGTATATTTACACATACAATGATTTTCTGAAAAGTAAAGTAATTATTTAAGATAATATAAAATATTACCAATACCAATACCAATATATCAATCACATATAATAACCCGAGTAACAACAAAAAAAAAGAATCCTCCTCCCTCCAAGTCACTCAGTTTAACTCAAGCTGAAACCAAAACTATCCTTGGTTTCTGTTCAAGCTCTTTCTTCTCCCTCTCCTTTAACTCCCGCTCATGCATCTCTCAGCTCTGATGTGATTTCCTCAACAGCATTTATAAGGAAAATGGAAAAAGAGATTAAAAAAAAAAAAGCATCGGTGGAACAGTGGAAAATTAAAAGCTAGGAAAAAGGCAAAGCAAACACAGGAACAACACAGAATCTTGTAAGTGCCCTCTTTTGAGGCTATAATGCCCTTCAAAAAATATTTGACCTTATGTTGATGAGTTTTTGCAAATTATATGATCAGTGAAAAAGTTACATTTAATTTTAATATGAATGAACTGCACTCATTAGCAAGAGGTTGGAATGTTTCTTAAAAAGACAGCTCATAAAATTACAATGTTTCAGTTCTTTGGTCTGATCAAGGACCACCTTTGGACTCCTCACTTGTTCAAAAAATACACCCATTATTATTGATAGGGGATTTAGAAAGACAGATTTATAAATTTTACATGCAAGGATGATAAAATAAGTGTTTGAATATGAAGATAATGACTATTTTACCATTTTATACTACTGTAACTGTGTGCATATACCTTACTTGACTTTTGGTATTATTTTTAAAATGAATACACGCTACAAAACCAAAGAATAAGCAGTTTGAAAAAATGATGAAGAAAAAACATACCAAGCAACTAATTTTAGCACTACTTCTTTTTTGTGAAAAATGAAGACCATGATGTTGCGAAGGTATCTGTTAAGTTAAAATCCTTGAGCTATATAAAATACTAATCATTATGATGATCAGGTGTCATCACCTGATGAAATACGTATTTGACAAAGTTTATATAACTTACCAGTGAAGGAACAGTGGCTTGGGGTTTTTCTGAATGGAATTTGAAAATTTATTTCTTATTTTCTAACATTCTGTAAGTTTTAGGAGATAGTAATCAAATGTTATCCTATTTTAAATGTCATAACTGTAATTTAATCTTGCCTAAGGAGTAATATAGTCTTAATGACATTGATCCAGCAGCAAGATAAAAAAATAAAAATATGTGTTCTGGAGATTGAAATGGTACCATCTTTCAGGTCTGTTGATTGTGTTTCTCAGACTTATAAAAGCCACCCACATAACATGTAACAATATGGTTTTTTGTGGTGAAAGCTGCTGCTCTTGTAAGTGTAGTGTTTCTTAAAAAAACACAGTTTTTGTGTCATTATAAAAAACACATGTAAGTATTTTTCAACTCTCTTCAAAGTTAGGAATCATGGCCTGATTACTAGCTGATGTATTTAGGTACTGTCTGACAGCTTCTTTTTTAGGGCTGAGGAGATTTTTAGATCAAGAATTTCATACACTGATAGGCGCATGGAAGGGAAACTGCAAGCAACAACAGGTCTTTGAATCTTGAAGCAGAACTACTTCCCAGGAGCTCTACACCTGGCTCAGATTTCTTCTCATAAAAAACTCTGTTCCACAGTCCCATATGGAACAAGCTGTGTTGATTTCTCTTCCCAAGGGAGACAGTTATAACAGGTCATGGGCTCTGGTCTGACAGGAAGACTTTGTAGAGCCACACTGCTCCCTCACCATTTTACTCTATCCTGTACCTGCTGCCCACAGATACTCAGAAGACATGCTAAGATAAGATTTTCTCATAAACTAGTTTTCCTTAGTGAATTTTTATCAGAGATCTCTCATATTTTCTTGTACTACTATGTCCAGCTCCTTTCCCTGCTACTTCTACATGCATTGGAAAACCATAGGCATTTAGGTTTTCTATTATTTTCATTTCTCTTCTTTTTGGATTCATTATTTCAACAGGAAGCAATAATACCCCCTTAGGGTAACTTAAACTGAAAAGATATACAATAATTCCTCATGTTACAAAAAGCTTATTTTGTTTTAAAAATCATGGTATTAATAAGCTGTGTATTTGTAGGTTGGCATGTATTTTGTTTGCACTAAAATATACTATTAGAGAAATTAGAGTTGGATGTAATAATCAATTGTCCATAAGAATAAAAAGGACTTAGTGAAATAGCCCTCCACAGAGGAACAGGTAATGTAGGACCCTGAGGCCAAAGTCCCATTATGCTGAAGTGGAAATATTGTTGATGTCCAGATCAGTATAAACCAGCATGTTTTACTGGCTTGTTTCATTTTCATCCTAGACAGATTCTTGTAGTTGAACAGAATAACTGCCAATGAACCTATGGAATGATTTTCAGAGTCTGTATTTGGAGAGGATGAACTTCATAAAACTATAACCAAACTAGTTTTAGCCTAATGTTTAGCTTAACGTACAACCTTATTGTAATGCAGCAAATTTTCCTCCATTGCACCAGCCTGGAGAAGGATCTCCTCTTCTACCTGTGACAGCTCCCAGTTGCAAACATCTGTTCTGAAAAGCTGTAACAAAACCAGAGTAGTGACAGCAGATAAAGAGTTTGTATGTTTGTTTAAAAGGCTTTAGAGGCACTGAAAGAAATGGCAGAAAAAAGTCACAGGGCATTTAAAACCAGCTCTATTGGCATAGGTCAAAGATATAAGTACCTTTCCTATATTAGCAGCTAAAAAATTACAAAAATAGGAGACTAAATTAGGCATGTATGGTAGTGTTTGTGCATTGTCAATCCATAACCATTCTGGAGGGTTTCTAAGCCATGCCTCACTTCCACGTATCATTGGATTTTTCTTCCTTGCAAACATATAGTCCATCCTTGAACTAGTTTAAATTTTTGCATTTCCAGAGTGGATGTTGTAGGAAGAATCGTGACTTTAAGTATTATTATTGTTGTTATTATTATTATAATATTTATTTCTGATAATATATTTGGTTCACTCTCTTATAACCTCACCTCCTTGACTGTTTAGGCATGTATCGTCTCTCCCTTGATTACTTGAAAGCCCTTGTTTATTTAGTTTTCTCTTGGACACAAGCAGGCCCATGGTTGTGATTGATGTAGAGACCTTCTTGAACCTCACCTTTCAACCTGTCCTTATATCCCTGAGATAGGGAACCAGAATTTAAGCAGCAAGTGAAACATACATTTGTACAATGGCATGGTAATTTTCTATGTTTTGTACTTCATTTCTCTCCTAATACTTCCTGACATGCAATTTACATTTTTACTTTACTCAATTTGCTTTCTCTAGGAACACTTGGAGAAAGGTTGACAAAGAATAAAGTAACTAAAAAGATATGGAAGAGATACGAGGCCTTTGCAGTTTAACAAAGGTTTCTTTGGCAAGAAGACACTGATGCATATAAATACAAAGTTTTTAGACTTCCTGGCAGAAAGTGATTGTTCTTGAGGACATCAGGCCATATTCAAACTTCTAGGTTATGGGTTGTAACTATGTTTCATATTGTTGTAGAAATACAAGCTGCTGCATGGTTTGAATGCGGGAACAGGTAGACTGCTGTATGTGGCCTGATCATGACAGTCCCATGGATCACTAGTACATCAGGACCCTTAATGTTTACCTCCTGTATGATGATAATATTTCAGAAGCAATCCCATTCTAACAAATTATGAAGTAGTCTAGATCCAATAATGCAAAGCTGTTGCATTCTAAGGAGTTCAAGCCTACTGACAATCTGATATTATCCACAACATTACAGCTGAATTAGTAGCAATCTACTTTCTTAGAAAGGATCCTGCAGTGTTGTTAGCAGGTGTTTTGAAAAATGTCCCAACAACTCATTATAATGATTAAACTTCAACAGATATTTATAGGTGCTTTCCTCCCCTTACCAGTAAAGAAGTGGCATGACATAATAATATTTTGATTAATAGATTATAAATACTCCTTTCTTGCACTAAATTTGCTCAGCCTCTGTAAGCAAAATTTAAAATAGTGTCCCCAGAATGCAGTGTTTTTAAGCTGTTGGTCTTGGAAGAGCCATCTAAAGCTTGCTTGTATTGTATAGAATTCTCTCCACTTGTATTGTTCCTAAGGTAACTTTCCATAGATATGCAAAAAGAATGAAAAATGTATGGACTGAGAAATGTGATGCATAAGACAATGCTAAAGCAAGAGTTTCACTAGCTTACCATTCTGGTTCTGCTACCATAGCATTTGCAGATTTGAAGACTAAACTTGAAATATGATCTAGTAGTGACTAATAACTACTCTGACTGCTGAAGGATTGGTATTATATAAGGTGTTCTTGTCAGTGGATTACACAACTGTAGGCACAACAGGACTTGGTAGCAATAGTTGCCTACACAAATTGACTCTAGAAGTGGAACTCTAAAAAATCATTCACTGAGTTTCTGTAGGTACTTAACAACCAGTGACTGTTTGGGTCACATGGTGTATACACTGCTTTGGAACTCCTCTAATGCAGTGCTATGTGGACTGAGTGCAGCACTGTGCCTTTGAACACTTGCACTTACACATTACAGTGGTATGTCAGCAGTGGAAAGAGAAAAGAAAAATTATCTACAGGGATTTTTACATACTTCAAAGAAGTACTATAAGATTAAAATTTTGTAGTACTTCTTATTTGCAAACAAATATAATTGCACATATATTCATCAAAACATTTTGTTATGCCTTCTGTTTAAGTAAACTTTTTGGTATATATTGCCTTCAGGCTGTTTTTATGAGGGGAATATTAGTCTCAGAATATTCAGTTGGAGTTGGATAGTCAAGATAGTTTGCTAATCCTAAATTAGGAGTTGAATTTTGGGTAGTCAAAATTCTTGGAAGTTCAGGCAATGAGTGTGTCTGGCATGAGTCTGCTGATGCAGGTGGGGACTGCCATGAGGACAACAGTCACCGGTGCTTGAATTGATGACAAATTCATGTGAATGAACTATAGTAAAAGGATATGCCACTGGCTCTCTCTATGAATAGTCTGACTTGATTAGCTGGAATACTGAAGACAGAAGTCTCTGTTTCTTTCAGAGCCACGTATGGTAGTCTACTCCCAGGTCAATCAGAAGGGCCCTGAGCCTGGTGGGGAGCTTTCAGAAGAGTTGTATTCCTACATGGTAAATGGCCTTTTTGAGGGAAGCAGTTAATAGCAATCACTTCAATAACACTGGAAAATGACTTTGTAAAGCTTGATTCTGATAGAATTATTTTATTCAGCCTTATGAAGTTGGAAAACCATTTATAATCTGACATGAAAATCAGAGTTCCTCTTCAGGGAGAGGAATAATTTTTTTCAGACCGCAACATAGCATTTAGGTTTTGTATCTTGTTAGGCTCTCTGGGAAATCTTTGTATGAGAAAATAATTGAGCACTTCACATTTAAACAAACATTACTTGACAAGATATCCAGGCATTATGCATTTATAGGAAGTTTACACCTTCCTTATTTATCAGTCATGCCTGGGAGAAAATATCAGTATCTGTTAATAAAATAACCATGTTAAGTAGACCACACAGTTGACACTAACGTGTTTTTTTAGTGGCACTACAGAGGTGTTCTACTATAACAGAAATATATTATAATTAAAAGGGTTATATTACTGAAGTGCTCTAGATTTTTTTTTGATCCAGGAGATAATTTCTTCAGTGTTCCCTGTGAATGGAGAGGTTATTTTTTTCATTCAAGATTTCTTAAGTTGTATATTTCTGATCCAAAAAATGTAACTTGTGTCTTGGCTTTCTGCAGGAAATTGTTCAGGGGCATCACTACCCCTTCCACCTCATTTTGAGATATAGAATCAAGGTTGTGTGCAGTGTCTACTACATACACGCTATCTGGGTCCATATACTGAGGATTTTGAGGAAGTGTCTAGCTCTATAATGTGACGTGTTAATAATCACAGCAAATTTTGGTGTAATCTTTTTACTAATATTTCCACCTTTATCATCTAAACAAGCTCAAAAGATTCAGAACAAGGGAATTCAGGCTCTTTATCTAAGAAGAAGTGAGTTCAACATGGAATTGTTTGGGATTAATACACCTTCTTAATTAGCTCAGCAGAGGATTTATTTTAAATTAGCACAGTTCATCAAAACACAAGCTTTGTGTTTACAGTACTATAAATGGTGTACAGTCTTTAGCTAGGCCTGTTGGTAGCAGGAAAAAAACACTTCTGCTTTGCAAAAATTTTAATCAATTAAGCCTCACAACCCTGTTATTTGACTTTGCTGATAAAAAATAGAAACGAATACAGTCATTAATCTAGAATAATTAAAATGATTTCTCTTAAATGCAAGTGCTATGATTTAGACTATTTCGAAAGCTGTGAGAGTGAAGTTGTGTGTGATGCTCTGTACAGTTTTTAGTAAATACATTAAATCCTGTAATCAACAACTAGTAGTGTTTTCTGTAAAGTCCAACCCTTTATGAGAGACATGTATTCCCATTGTAGAAGAAGGTTCAACATGGTGTAGCTCTGTATGGTGCTGTTCCCTTTGCTAGTAATGGACCACAATCTTTTACTACCTGATGTTAGGTTTAAATGCTATAAGGTTAAATAAAGGCTGTTGGACCCTTAGGTATGAACTTTACGTCAAATCTGGACTCATTCTACTACGTCATTCTACTCCCCATCCCCCTCTCCCCCCAAAAATCTCCGTGTAGATAGTTTGGGGTTTATTTTGGCTTCAATTGATTCATTTTGCATTTTTTACTTGCTTTTTCTTGGTGTGCTTTAACCATCTAGTAAAAAATAGAGTGAACCTTGCTGATAAACTTTGTCATGCTGCTGCTTTGGTATTAAGCCTGTTTTTGCTGATACCTTTGACAGTGATGCTTTAAGCAACCTTAAAACACTCATTCATGACAGGTGTATAAAGGCCTAAGGACTTGCCTGGTCTTATCTATACTTGTCTGATCTTATTTTAGCTAATCTTATTTGAAGCAGCAAACTGGGCAATAGTCAGGTGACTAGAGTTTAACATGCTTTAACTGGCTTTATTTTAACTTTATAAAACTAATTTTAGCCTGAAGAAATTATACCATATACTTCAAATGTCTAAAAGACCACAGTTTTGAGTTTAACATCTGTTAGACACAGTCCTCAGAATAGGCACCAGTTTTTCTCTAAGCACATGCCTTCAGGTCAACAAATATTTCTCCTGTTCAGAGGAAAAGCTTTGGTTTACAGGACAGTTTGCTAGGAAAAATATGCAGCTGAAGCTGCTATGATGGCAGAATTTTGCCAGAGCATGTGTTCACCAGACATGGTTGATAATGCTTTAAAACCGTGACTATTGCTGAAATAAAATTGCAAACTTGCACAGCTGCTGCTGCCAAAAATACTACATGGTAGGAACAGTGGGTTTTCTGGGCAGATCTGACTTTTTCTGATCTGAGCCCTCCTCTTCCTCACCTGACCTTTGATTTTTTTTTCTTCTGTGTTCTTGAGACAGCTGCAAGTGGCCAGATATATTGGAATTCTCTGCTGCTGAAGAGAGAAATAGAAGAAGACAGGGTTCCTGTGGGAGAAGGGCAGGTGGCAATGGGTAAAGCTAGAGTTTACTTTAATAGATTTTCCACAGCCATGAAAGACTGAGGGAGAGAAAGAAATGATTGTCTTTGCTCTGAGCAGGTGGGTTAAATCACATTGTCTTGTTCCTACATTTCTCGTCCAGAAAAACAAAATCCTGGACAGCAGTGATAGTCCTGTAGTGCTAATCCTTGCCAAAAAAATATGAGGGTTGTTTGCTGCATGCACAGGAGCACACTATGCCCAAAGCAAAATAGATGCATCTCCTTGCCCCAGGCACTCTCTCATCTGGAGATCTGAGAGAGACTGGTAACATACAACACCTGAGTTGGATTAAATGTCAGAGAAGGAAGGAGGTTATAGATATATCCTGAACTATTTTCTTATAGAATTAAAGTAAACAATACAAAACCACCTACTTATTTTGAACAAGATTATTTTATATTTCCCTGCTCAGCTCTCCCCAAAGCACTGTATGTCAGCAAGTAATCAAGAATTGACACAGATGTGTTGGCAAGCAACCTGAGCTGTAGACCAGAAATTCATGCAGACTCCTTTCTCTACCCTTGGACAGCTGTTACCTACACAGGCAATCCTGTACCACTATTGCAGCCTGAAATGTGAACAACTACTTGCTCTCTGGCCACAGAGGATCTGGGAGCACCCAGCTGTAAACTTTAGCTCTCGTTAATTTTTGGTTCTTAAGAAATGGATAAGGAGTGTAAATAAAATATGTGTAGCACACACTGTCCTCCAAGTAGATGAGTTTCAGTGTCTAAGAATGCTTCTCTATCTTTTAGTCTTGATAGAGATAAAAGTACTTACATCCTTTGTTCCTTTTCCTCCTGACTCTATTCCTCTAAGTGGTGTTCGTCTTACCACTCATTCAAGACAGGTTACCTACCTCTGTAGTACAAGGACACAGAATATTTTGATGCTGTCATAGCTATTGGCAGAGTTCTAAGGATGAGCAATATCTTATAAAGTATGTACCAGACCAGGTCTTGAAATCTGCAGAAACCATCTCCTTGAGCAGGAACAACTCACCAATTATTTCAAATTATATTTAGGGCCATAATGATGGGGGACTCTATATCCCATGATGTGTTGATGGGGTCTTGTTTTTTTCAGATAAGTGTTTTCTTAGATTTATCTTCATTTTAAGAATTGTTATTAATTAGTAATTGCTATTAATCACTACCATATGAATCCATTCTTATTTCCTTCTATGTATTGCTTTCTGGAAGAAAATAAAGAAAAAAAATGCTTTCAATAAAAGTTTTTAGCATTTACCTTGGTCCTTTTCATCTGTCTTCGTAATACAATAGCACAGGAAGAGTGTCACTGCGAGAGAGGTGATTTCTCCAGCTTTAGAGAGCTGAAATCAGCTCTGTCCCACTGTAGTGACCAAGTAGCAAAAACCTCCTTGACCTGCAGCTACAACATTTGGGGTTTTGAAAAATTCTCAACTTTGTATTTGGGAACTACTGCTTGGGAACTACTTGAGATGCCAATCATCTCCAAGGAGACTCTTCTCTTGAATATATCTGAACCTAACTTTAAATTGTGATAGTAACAGCTGGGAATTAAGCTTTTGTTCTGGCTATGTTATCTCTGAGCATAAGAAGAAGCTTTAGAAACTTCCATTAAAGAATTAACTAAGCTGTAACGGGTAATGACAGTCAGAAACCTTGACACAAAACTCAAACCTAAGATGGTAGTTTGGGTATGGTCTTGAGGATGTCCTATTTAGATTATTCTTTAAAAATAATGCTATTTTCATGATATCAAGCCTTACTATTTTCATCTGTAATGTTTTTTCATGATGCAGAAGAACATCTCAATTAGTTTCAACAAATCATTCTTGTCTTTTGTTTCCTGAAACAAAAGGGAGGAAAGGATAGGAATCACAGCTTTAAGATGGTGAATGTGATTATTTGTACATAGTCCCAAAGTATAGGCCTTGCTTAGTAACTTTCTTTTAGTATAGAAAGTAAATCTTTCAAAACTACTGAAGCTACTTTTGAAAATGCAGCTTGGTTATCACAGCAATGGAAAAACCCTTAAACTATCAAATTTGTGTGTTTTTTCTGTGATGACAAACACATACAGGTACCCTTGATACACTTGGAGTTTGGTTTGAGTGAAGTGTAATAAAAATATTCCTTTCTCCTCTGGGAAGGAAGCAAAGTACGTCCATCTGCCACAAAGGCAATGTCGGATTGATCTTTTTGCATCTTCTTTCAGCAGCTGAGTCTCTTCTCCTATTGTTAGAGTAGTTTTAAGTCTCCTTTCCCACATATCAATTATAATAACTTCCTGGACTTCAACATGTTATTAAATTTTTTAATGCTTTTCTGGGTAGCTGCTCAGTAGGGACACCTGTTTTGAACATCTAAGCTCCTAAAGTCTTCTGAGTCATTCTCAAAACACAGCTGGAGTTGGTAGCCATACTGTTGTCCTAAATAAAGATATTGGAATAGAGTGCAATCTGAAACATAAGTGAGTGAACAAAAGAAGAAAAGGTGAAATTCTCCAGAGAGTCATACTGCACAGGATGTATTATATTACAGGGATGCTAAGAATTGCAATATTTTCATGGTTATTGCACTAAATTTTAATATTCAGCCATCTTACTTCTAAATGGCTTTTTCTGTCATGCAGAAAACCTGTAAAAAAGAATATGAAAACACTAATTTTACTTAAGTGTCATCTTCCTCTTGCTGTGTATGTGGCAATAAACCACAACTTATTCTGATGGCATTATCAGCAATAAACAGTACAAATTGACACCTTTCCTAGTATTCTCAGCATCATAATGAACTTTGCATACTGCACATTGATATTCAACCATTGTAAAATATTTTCATTACAAGACATTTTTGTGTGCCTTCAGTCACGTAGAAATCTAACAAAGAACAATCTGCAGAGTTAAGGTTTAGTTTGAAATGCCAATTTCTATCCACAAACATCAATAAAAAATATTTTTCCTAATAGTATTTGGAGGCAACAAAAAATAAGCCAATTTGTGCATCAGAATGGCATCAAGAAATGATTACTTAAAGAATACATTGAACACTCTATTACTGTATATTTGCTTTTCAAGAGATGCTTAGTGTATTTCAAGCCCAAACTTTGTTGTTTCTAAAGATTCATAAAAATTTTCATATATTAAAAAAATCATTGCATTATTTCTGCTAATTGATAGACCAAAGCTCCAAGCATAGTCTTGGTCTTCTCATACTTCATGTAATACAGAGTTTTAATTCATCTTTCATGGTAGTATGGTAAGCTCAGTTTTTATAAACTTTATGGTGGAAAAATAGGGTTGAAACCAATCAGAGATTTCTTTGCTTAATTTCAATGTTTGGTTTTATTCTACGGTCAGGTGTCTTGAATTGGTGTAGTAACAAACTGATCTTGCATGTAATTTATGTCCTAACCCCAAGGCTTCTTGAAACAATGGGCTGAATACTATGCCTAAATTTGACACTTACTGAAGTAAATAGCTCTTTCTAAATTGAAAGCCATACTTATCTATTTACTTATTTACTTACTAGTTCATTATCTATAATAAACTTGAAGTTTAAGCAAGAAAAGGTAAGAGTAACCATTTTGCATTGCTGCCTTCTTGAGAACACTACTAACAGACAAGTACAATCAAATTCCCTAAGAGAGAAGAAGGTTTGCATTTAAAACTCTTTTAATTACACTTACAAACAAACACTGATTTCACAGTGGTATCTAGAGGGTTGGGCCAAGAATATAAATAATGAAATTATTGTCCTAGCTTAATGTACTGTTTGAAACTGAACAGGATGATGTAAAACAGAAGGCTGTCCTGTAAGGAACATGTGCAAAAAAACAGGTTCCTGTGGAGGGATGAACATGAAAGTAAGAACTGGGACAGTCACTCAGCTGGTAGGCTAGAAAGGACTGTGCTTGGCATGGGGGTGCAGAGAACAGAAAAAAAGAGGAATGGTCTCACAATTACATCCTTAAATCTTTATTCTCTTACTGTCAACAGTTTGCTTCAAAGCACCTCCTTTTCTCATGCTGCTGCTTCAAAGGGAGATTAACAGCTACTGCTGTCACCTGTTTCTGAAGTTCAGACAGCAGAAATCCCTGCAGCAGGTCACAAGTAGGGGGAATTTTAGCTATAATAAGAGTGCCTCGTATGGGCCTAACCCTTGCAACATCTAAATGTTTAAATAGAACAAGGAGCAGAACCCCTGACTCACAGTGGGCTCTTTTCACTCCAGATACGCTGATTTTTCTTGCTTGTCTAGCCCCAGCAGTTATTTACATGCTTCTCTCTGAGATGTAGAGTAGAATATACTATGTTAACTTCATGATGAAGATATTCTGCTGGCTTCATACATGTTTGAAATCCCACAAGATAAAGAAGACCAAGAACTGAAGTCTGCTTGGATGCCAAATTCCTTTACAAATAACAGATAACACCATTGCCTTTATCACCATTTTCATCACAAAGGGTTGGTGCTAATCAAGTCCATCCAAGAATATTAGTCTTCCCCTGGCTTCAGGACATAATGTGGAGGAGCCTTAATAGGCTGATAGATCTTCCCCACATTCCTGCTGCAGGCAGGAAGGAAATGGGAAGTTAAGCCAGGCAACCATATCAAGACTTTTTAAAAATTTCAGTTTGTTTGGGGGTTTTTAATTACCTTTTTTGATCATGGGAGTTTTAGCATTCAGTTTCTGAACTGCTTAGTTCTCTATCTGTTGTAAAGGATGTCCAGCATTGAATTGTGAGTCTAAACTCCTACGTAATGTTTCTGCTGGGTTACTCAGATGGAGTTGTTGCAGTGCCTTACTTAGTGCATTGTCCAGTAAAGCTTCTAAATAGATCACTTTTGAAAAATATTAGAATTAAACAACTTTACATGATAAAAATAGCTGCAGAAAGCTACCCACTATAATGTTAAACTTCAGAAAGAAAAACTATATATATAAATAAAATAGTTACAATGAAAGTCAGAAAGAAAGGGAAGTGAGTTAATATGTCTAAATTCTCTCAGCAAATATAGAAAAATTAAAACTGTACATGAGGCAAAGTCTGTATAAAATACCTATTTAAAAGGACAAAAAGACCTAGTAAACACCTGAGTGTAGGGTATTGTTAGAAATAAAAAAAACCAAACAAAACCACACAAAACCAATGATAATAAAAAAAAAATTACATCAAAACCCCTCAAACAATCAAAAAAAACCCCTAGCAGTCATTCAACTTTCGTCATTTGGGTCCAAATGACGAAAGTAGGAGAAAAGAGCATATGTGATGGTGAGCTAAATGTTGCAGTTTTCGAAAAGTGTTTAGGAGTTGCTTACTAACAGCATTAAAACTTCAAAGAGAGTATTTTTAAGCACAGGAAGTCGGGAAGATTGTCAAAGATTTAATGAGGGTCCAAAGATGATTCAGGTGCTAAAGAAACACTTAAAGAAGAAATATATGTAGCAGAACAACTAAAAATGTAGTGTATTTCTTCTCCTAATGTGTCTCCATAATAGTTTGTTAATTTTTTAATGAGGTAACACTTTAAGAAAATGTCTCAAATTAAAATATCAGTAAATGACTATTAAGATGAGCCAATAAAAATATTAATAAGACATCGACATGAAGAGAAGATATTCAGCCAGGAATGCTAAAGATAATAAAAAATGAAATTGCTAACTACCAGTTAAAACCAGAAAGATAGAAAGGATCAAATAGGACATCAGTTTTAAAAGTGTTCAGGAGAGAACTCGGAAAATAAATGAGTAAGTCCGATTTAACTTCAGGCAAACTGTAAAGATTGGAACTGGTAGGAGGAAAAGAAAAAGAGAGAGGGAGAGAGAGAGAAAAAGAGAGAGAGAGAGAGTTGGAAAAAGAAAAAGAATCAATGAAAATTCTATAGAGAGCATACTTTTAATCCAAAATCAACATAGTACTCTAAAAATGTCAGTGGCTACTTTGGGAATGTTTCTCGGCAGCGGAACTTGATTCTATTTACCAATAAACTGTTAGAACACTCTATGGCTAGCTTGTGACGCATGCCAACAGCCACTGTCCTGTTTAACATTTAAAAGCCAACGCAATCCCCAAAGACCATTCTAGATGTGGAGCCATAGGTTTTCAGAGAATAGGAAACATAAACTGTGCCCTACTGCTGAGCCCAAATGTCAGAGAACAGTTGTAGGCATATTGAGTATGTTGTTATTAATACATCCTTAAAGTTAGAGGATAATGAAGCTCCATTTGTTGGAATGTGCACATATTTCTAGGGTTTTAATAAGATCTTCCATTAAAGTACCCCACAGAAATGGTAACATTTAGGGGAATCCAAGAGCCAAAATCTGTACCTAGAGAGAGAGTAGAAAGGATGAGGGAAGGATACTGGTCCTAACTCTACACACCTAATTAAAGAATTTAATTCCACTGCAAATGATGTCGGAAATATCTCATGTTATTTGGGCTAGTTTAATAAGGGCAAAGGATTTCTGAGAGCAGCCAAGAATGAAGAAAAACTGTTTGGTATTACTGTAAATAATGAATGATGGAATTATTTATGTTGGAAAAGACCTTTTTCTCGGAAGTATCCTCAAGTCATTGATGCACTAAGAATGTTATTAGTCCCTTGGGTCTTTAACCTTAACTTTACTTACAAAGATCGTCAAGAAAAAAATTATATTTGCTGATTTCAATATAACGGGTTCAATAAGCAAGAATGAGGGAGTGTCAATTTTGCTTCAAGCAGAGGGTTACATACTTGTTATTAAAGCCTCAAAAGAATGGAAACTGAAAAAGACTATTAGGTATCAATATCTGAAGTACAGCTGAATTGTGTAACATGAAATTGGATTAGAATTGAGGAGGAAGAGTAATGCACAAAATAGTACGAGATAATTTCATATTCAATATTAAACCTTATGATCATATGCAGAAGTAAAAAACTCAAGTTAAATTTTCTATTAAATAATCAGTAAATATTTAGGATTCTATAAATAAATATCAAAGTTAAAATGCAACTAATATCTCATTCAAAAACTGTAGTGGAAATTAGAATTAAATAGTTCATAATCGTAAGTCAAGGATAAAAATTCCTAGATTCCCAGACCATTACACAATTAGCAAAGACCCTGCTGGACCAAAAAGACCCCCTGCTTCTTCTGGCATTTTTCTTCAAAATATACTTGCATGCGAGGAGTAGAAGCATGAGGGAAAGGTCATGCAAAAGTCAATTTTACTTTCTAATTTTTGTCATCCACCACTGTAGGGATTGCTTTGAGGTTGTACCTGCACAAAACCCCCTTCTAATACACGCTGATGATTCTAATTTGTCTAAATTATTTTTCATTTTATAAATGTATTCCGCTTTTTTTCTTTCTCTGTGAAGAAATTCCACAGTTAAACTCTGAGTTGTGAGAACGCAATCCTTGTTCTGCAATTTAAACCTTTTGCCTGATGTTATACTATTAGGTTCTTGTATTCTAAGAAATGGTATTCCTTCTTGTATTCCATTTTTTTTATTATGACTCTGTTGTTTTGCTTTGCCAGTTTTCTTCTCTTCAGGTTGAGAACACCAATCCATCTTGTGCTTTTCTAATTATCCTTTTTGAGGAGGTCAAATGTAAAAAACATATCTTTCTCAGGATTGAGGAAAACCATAAGATTATACAGATTTATACACTTACAACCCTTCTGCTGTAATTTGTCTGGGTAAAAATCTG
Source organism: Atrichornis clamosus (assembly GCA_013400975.1). Classification (NCBI taxonomy): domain Eukaryota; kingdom Metazoa; phylum Chordata; class Aves; order Passeriformes; family Menuridae; genus Atrichornis; species Atrichornis clamosus. The sequence goes on from WBMZ01012379.1 coordinate 68,596, forward strand.
TCTGGACAGCCAGGCCCAGGGAGTGGGGGTGGAGGGTGTTATATTCAAGTGGTGACCAATCAGTAGTGGTGTTCCCCAAGGCTCAGTATTGGGGCTCATCCTGTTCAGGATCTTTATCCATGATCTGAACGAGGTGATCAAGAGCACCCTCAGTGAGTTTGCAGGCAACAAGAGGCTGGGTGGGAATGTTGGTCTGCTGGAGGGTAGGGAGGCTCTGCAGGGGGATCTGGACAGGCTGGATCAGTGGGCCAAGGCCAGTGGTAAGGAGAAATGCTGGGTCCTGCACTTGGGTCACAACAACTCCAGGCAGTGCTACAAGCTGGGGAAAGAGTGGCTGGAAAGCTGCTCATTGCAAAAGGACCTGGGAGTCCTGAACATGAGCCAACACATGCCCAGATGGCCAAGAAGGCCAGTGGAATCCTGACCTGTGCCTGCATCAGAAATAATGTGGCCATCAGGTCCCACTGGTGAGGTCACACCTCGAGTGTTGTGTCCAGTTTTGGGCCCCTCACGACAAGAAAGACATTGAGGGGCTAAAGTATGTCCAGAGAAGGGAAACAAGGCTGGAGAAGGGTCTGGAACACAAGCTTTGAGGACAAGGTGAGGGAGCTGGGGTTGTTTAGCCTGAAGTGAAGGATATTCAGAGGGGACCTTTTCACTATCTATAACTACCTATCGAAGGTTGTAGTGAGGTAGAGGTTGGTCTCTTCTCTCAAGAGACAAGAGACAGAACAAGTAGAAATGATCTCAAGTTGCTCCCTGAGAAGTTTAGGTTGCATATTAGGAAAAATGTCTACACAGAAAGGGTTGTCAAGCACTGGAGCAGGGTGCACAGGCAACTGGTTAAGTCCCCTTCCCAGGAGATAAAGATGTGTAAATGCAGTACTTAGGTAACAGTTGGACTCAATGATCTCAAGTACCTTTTCCACCTTAAATAATTCCATGATTCTATAATCAGTTTTCTGAGACAATTATAACAGTCATATAAAATATGCCATTTGTTTTCAAAGCTTTCTAACATGTACTGACTGCATTAAAAGCACAAACCTAGATAACTGTTTAGTTTGCTGCTTTGTAAAATAAGAGATCTAGGATCTGATCCATGCAGCTAATTACATTCCCTTGTTTTCTTGGTCTATTAGCCACTTTTTGTGTAGGAAAATAGGAATATTTTAGTCTTTTTTATAATTTCTGTCACCAGTCAGATGATAACTGAACTGACACAAGCAGTCAGTGCTGGAATTTAATAACCTCAAGATAGAAGATAAACCTTGCACAAGTAAAAAAACATTTGCAACACTTGCACAAGTAGTATTTTGTTTTCCTATTTTTTAAATCACTTTTCTGAATCCAAAGACAATTTCTTTTACTTCCTTCCTTGTGTTTTCATTGTATAGCAACAATAAGTTTCTTACTTCTGTACTACATCTTCAACTGATCAGAGTGTGATGAATTTGTAATCCAATTCAATTGTGAGTCTTGACCTCAGAAATACTTTATTAAGAGTAGATTTTACATTATTTTGTTATTTATTGTGACACTCTTTCTCCAGTACATAATTCGCCTTCACTTGATCCTCCTGGAAGCAGCTTCTGACTTCTTTTATCCAGTATAGCACTTAAAAAAAGGAAGAGTTTTTTCCAAAAAAACATGGGCAGAAGTGAAAAAAAAGGAAAATAAATTGACAAAATAGTAATATCTCTCAGCCATGAAAGAATTCAAGACTTGTCAAAGGTTGTACCTCACATTATTACCCTCATCTCACCACAGCCATCTGTCATGTTCTTCAACAACTAGCTTTAAAACTTTCGTATATTAACAATTCAACTTAGTCTTTAATGATATGCAATTAAATTGCCTAAAACTTTTCACAGCTAAGAAACTTTGGGCCAATATCTTCTCTTCTAATAATATGTGCCTTCTGAAGACATTGCACAAAGAGCATATTTGGCCCATTCTGGTTTTCTTCTCCTAGAGATGACATCCATAACTTTGCTAAGTCAAACTGAGCCAAACTAAGGCACCTACAAACTGCCTTGCAATAACTCTCATGATGAGAGCAGGAGCATATTTTGCAGTAATAAAAAATGACAGACCAATTACAGTGAGCTTTAACTTTTATAGGTAAATTACACACAACAGATTTTATTAGTTCTAAAGAAATGATTGTTATCAACCTGTCTTTTTATTATCTCATGTCTGCTAAACCAGCATTGTTCAGTTGATTAACACCTCCCAGCTTTCATAGACAACTATAATATAAAACATAACAGCAGCAAGAGCAATTGTACTATAAATGCAGATCTAATACTTATACAAGATGTTAAATTCATTACTTATACAAGTTTTCAATATTAGAGACTCTCTCCATGGTATAACAAAGTACTAGAGCAAGTGTTATTGTTGATGCAATAATAAATTAAGTTTAGAAATTATTTCATAGGTCATGAAGTCCAACATTTGCCAATGAAAAATTGTTCTCTACAGTATTTTTTTTTTCATGTAATTTAAATGACCAAAGTTTCTTTCATTCCCAAGGAAATCATTTTAAACCACAGAAGACTGATCAAACAGCAGGATATGGTCCCTAATTTAGCGTAGTTCAGCTGCCAGTAAGGGAATGTACATTCTCTGTTAAGGCTTCATTTGGCTCAGTTCAAATAGTCCACTGCTAAGTATCTGATTAGCAGGATCACAGAATCAAGGAATCATTGAGGCCATAGTTGGCCTTTGTACACCATGGAGTCCAACACCCTTGCTCAGAGCAGAGTCAACTACACCAGGGTGCCCAGGTCTCTGTCCTCTCAGGCTTTGAATATCTTGCGGCACGCAAACTGCACTGCTTCCCTGGACAATCTCTTCAAGTTTAGGACTCTTATGATCATATGAAATTTTACTGTTTTTCAATTTGTGTCTGTTGCCTCTTGTACTGTCAGTGGGCATCACTGAGGAGAATCTGGTTCCCACTTCTTAATTTCCTCCCATCAGATATTTATAAACATTGGCAAGATCTGCACCACTCCCTTGTCAAACCCCCAAACCTTCTTTTCTGCAAACTGCACTGTCCCAGCTGTCTCAGCTCTCCTTCCATGAAAGGTGCTCCAGTGCCATAAGCATCCTTGTGGTCCCGCACTAGATTCTCTCCAGTATGTCCATGACTCTTCTGCCAGAGAGTCCAGAACTGGACACGCTTGGTAGTGCTGAGTAGAGGAGAGGAATCTTCTCATTCTACCTGACAGAAATGCGTTTTCTACTGCTTCTCAGGATGCTGTAGCCCTTTTTTTGCTGTCGTGGTATGCTTATGGTTCATGGTCAAATTATTGTCCACCAGGAACACTAGATTCTTTTTTGCAAAGCTGCTTTGCAGACAGTGAGCCTCCAGTGTTTACTGGTGTGTGGATTTACTGCTCTTCAGGTACAGGACTTGCAACTTTTCTTTAGTGACCTTCATGAGGTTCTTCTTGGCCCATTTCTTCAATATGTTAAGATTCCTCTGAATAAAAGTGCAACCCTTTAGTAATTGAGCATCTCCTGGACATTTTATTTTCATCTGCACACCTGCTGGAGGTGAATATAAAAAGTAGATTTTCTAATATGCAGAACACTTAGTGATTCAGCAAGGACCTGCTGAAATTTGCACTCTTTTTAATTTAAGTGTTAATGAGGTAGGCACAATTTAGGGAAGTCTATTCCTTTGGGCTTAGATCCTTGGATACCTATAATACAAATGAACCACTGCTTACCAAAGATCAAGACATACCTATAGAATTCTACTACTACAACTTCACATGCTCAGAGAAATTTCTCAGTTGGAATCTAAAAGTAGGATTCAGTTTTCTGGACAAACGTTCATCTCCCATTTTCAGCTGTCCAGTTCTCCAAGCTGTTCTCTTAGAGCTGGCAGATATGATACATGGTATCAGCTACAAGAGTTCAAAACAGTTTTAGAAAGGCAAAGAGAAACCAAATGGGAAACTCTAACATATCTAAATTGGCACTAAATATAAATAGACAGGCAAATAAATCCTATTTCAAGCATCCAAACTGTCTAAAACTCCATGATAGGTTAGCTGGTATTTTTTCAAATCAGTCTTGAATTTGGCTCTTAATCTCTGGTTAACTGATTTGATAAGTTCCGGTCTTGTAGTTTGGAATGGAATCTAAAGCCGCTAAATTTCCTGTAGAACAGATAAAATATATTTAGGGATCTTAACATGATGTTTTATGAAACATTTCAAGGCATATAACCTTCACCTTGGAAAAAAGATTCTGAGTTCTAATCTCCAATAGTCTTTAGGTAAAATGGAGTAAACAGAAGCCAGGTGAGCTCTCACTTATTGGGTTATAACATGTTCCCTTTTTTTTTGATTTGTCTCTTACTCAGTGAATCACAAATTCTGTTCTGGGATCCTGATGTAAGAGGAAAGTGATAAAAGAGGTAATACTGAGTGCTCTGAATCATTTTTTTTATATATGGCTGCACAAATGACATTCTTTTAGTAAGTTAAACATAATGAACTGAACTTCCTTTATGGTAAGAGCATTAAAGCCAAGTCTGCCTCACTCTCTGTGTAAGTGTATGTAATCAGTAATGAAGGGACTAGAGCTTTCTAAAGGACAGTGAGAGAGATCTTCTTTCTGTGGCAGTTTATTCTTAACTGAATATCAAGCACCCATCAAGCCATTCTATCGCTCCTCCTCAATCAACAAAACAGAAGGAGTAAAGATAATGATAAACTAATAAGTTAACATATCGATTACTGTCACAGGCAAAACAAACTTGGCTTGGGGAACTGAATTTAATTTATTGCCAGTTATTTGTACACAGAGTAGGATAAGAAATAATAACTAAACTAAAAACTCCTTTCTCCTACCTCTTCTTTCTTTTTGGGCTCAACTCCTTCTTAACACTTCTACCTCCTCTGTTTGAGCAGCACAGGGAGACAGGGAATGGGGGTTTCATCAGTTCATAACACTTGGTCTTATCTGCTCCTTCTTCCCCATGCTTTTCTCTTGCTCCACTATTGGGTCTCTCTCATGGGATACAGTCCTTCAAAAACTTCCCCAATGTGGGTCCCTTCCATGTGGTGCCATCCTTCAGGAACAAACTGCTCCAACGTGGGTCCCCTGTGGTATCACAAGTGCAGCAAACCTGCTCCAGCATGGGCTCCACTCTCCCTGGGACCACAGGTCCCGCCAGGGGTCTGCTTCAGAACAGGTTTCACTCGGGGTCACAGCCCCCTTCAGACATCCACCTTCAGGCTCTGATGTGCATTCCTCCATGGGCCGCAGGTAGATCTTTGCTATAATATGGACCTCCATAGGCTCCAGGAGGACAGCCTGCCTCACCATGGTCTTCATCAGAGGCTGCAGGGGAACCTCTGCTTTAGTGCCTGGAGAACCTCCTTCCCCTCCTTCTTCACTGACCTTGGTATCTGCAGAGGTCAATCACATAATCTCATTCTTCTCTCCCAGCTGCTGCCTAATGTCACTTACCCTAAGGTATCACAGAGGCACCTCTACCATTGCTGATGGGCTTAGCATTGACCAGTGACAGGTTCATCTTGGAGCCCACTGGAACTGGCTCCTTCCAACACAGGGGCAGCTTCTGGTGCCTTCTCACACAAGACACCCCTCCAATCTGTTCTGTTACCAAAATCTTGTCATGTAAACTCAATATGCTCTGTTTACTCAAATCCCTTTGTAGAAAGGGGGGTCTGGTTTATATTAGAGATCTTACAACACTCCAGTTAAGATAATCATAAAAATTTTCATAGTATGGGTAATGTAATTATCCTACCTTACATCTTCCTCTAATGTCCTTGTAAGAAAAGAAATTTGGCTTTTGACATAATATAGGCCACAAATATCTCTGATTTTACGAAAGTAATAGAATTCTGCTAGCACTGGAAAAGAAATTAATCAAGTGAGATGAATCCTATGATAAAAGCTTGGTCATTGTTCATAAAAGAATACTTGCCCACAGGGCAAATTATCTATTGATTGTCACAGGGAAACAAGCCATATTTGAAGACAAATGGGCCCCAAAGTTCTAGTCTTATACAGGCTATTTCATCTCTTCTGTTCATACAAAGCCTCTTCCTCCTCATGCCTTACAGGCTGCAGGACGTGGTCTGTCATATTTATTACACATCTCAACAATAAAAATGTTGGTTATTAAAGCAAACCATAAAGCAGATGCATGAAGCCTAGGGAGAGAGCAAGCACATTTTATGGTGTTACTTTGAACTCATTCTCTGTGAATGAATCAAGTTGGAAAGCCATTTGAATCCTGCTCATGCTAGGTCTCTAAACCAGCAACATGAAAATGCATCTTATTTTCATTTCAGTTGTAATAGCTTCATTGTAATTCTGTTAACCTTGCTGTAATTCAGGGTAACTAAATTCAAAGTTCATCTACATGCAAAATTAATCTGTTTATATTTCAGTACTGGTCTTGTCACATTATATATTAATAACATAGTAAGCTAAGGAGCAGCTTAAGAACTTTGCCTACTGTATAAATTTCTTTCAGAGCAAAATGATCCCTTTATTAATACTATATGTGCATCAGGTCTACACATATAATTTTGTTTGAAATTCAGTCCTGGTTGTCTTCAAACCTTGAGGGAAACCATATTTGAGGGAAACCATATTTGAGTGGTAACTATAAGCAAAGTGTCAGGACATATGGAAATGCAAGTGCAGCTGCAAACATGTCTAGGTAAAATGCCAGAACATCTAATGTATTTTTGCTTATGTGATGCAGGTCTTCTAGGTAAACACCTTAGTAGAATATTTCTGAATTTTACTTGCATGAGGTCAATTGACGAAATAAATTTTTGTCCTTGAGTTTAAAGTCAATACGATTTTAAATCTGGATGTAGGTGTAGAGGGACTGGACAGTATAAAACATTGGGAATAGAACACCTTTTGCCAGAGAAAGGGACTTGAGATTTTCAGGTCATTAACCAGTGTCTGTGTTAATGGAAAAAGAAGGCAGAAAAGTGACCAGAAGAGATCCAGCTAATACCAGCTGTGCAGTTATGTTTTCAGTGATGTGATGATGACAAAGAAATTATGCAGAAGTAAATTAAATAATAATGGTTGCTTCTTGGACATAGCCACTGCTTGTGAAAGTTGTCAGGTCTGATCAGTGAGGCCGTCGAAGAGCCAAGTACAGACTTGGCTGGTCATTTGCAAGCAGGACACATTCAGTAATATTAAACCCCACCCAAACAAAAACCCTCATAAAATCAGAAGCCAAAACACACAAACAGAAAGGTCATAAAGCGAGATATTTGATTAAGGCCATTTGCCTTATAAATGGTGATGGAAGTATTAAATGTACTTGGGGAGTTCACTCAGGATGAAAGCTTACTGAGGCAGAAGAGTAAGAATTAATGCTCATATTTACAGCCCTTTAGAGCTAGAAAGCGCACTGCTTCTGCTTTTTGTGAGCTGAAGAATGCCTTTCAAACCTGGATCAGAGGGTCACAAGTTTTGCTTTACAGGTTCCAAGCAATATTGAAGATACAATCTTCACTAATAAGCTGTATCATCCCTACTGGGAATTTTTGTCTTATTTAAAGATGAATTTTCTAAAGTCCATTTCCAACTATAGACTTTTTATTCCTTTCTCAGCAATGCTGAAAGCCCTTCTCTTCATCTTAACTTTTGCTTTATATTTAAGAACTCACACTCTTTGATCCAGTCAACTTCATCAATCTCTTTTCTAATAGATTACTGTGTTATCTTATTAAGCTATGCAGCCAAAGCCTTTCTCACAGTTCTCTGGATTATTTTAGAACTAATTTGAATTTTTATTAATGATTTGTTGAATGATGGATATCATATACATAGTATTCCACTAGAACACTTAATGACAATATGGAGCAAGACAATTCTACTTTTGTAAGATTTTCTGTGGTAAATTTCAACAAGCGTTGCATTACATCAGACAATAATCTAGTATAATCACGAAGAACTTTGACTCACTCCTTTTCAAGGCTGAACATTCAGTATTGTAAATATAGACTCTTTAATATGCTCCCAGATAGAATCTAGCAGGGCACTTTTTAATGGAGATGAAGTAACCATTTCTTCAGGAGCTTCAATCACTTTTGCAGCTATGGTGAACTTCATTATCCATTGAACCTGTAATCTGTTATCTGTACACCGTAATGCTTTCATTATCGTGGTCTAGATTATTTATAAAAGAGATTTGTTGAATATGGTAGAGGACACTTAACTAGACATACTTATGAATAGTCACCTTGCAACATTTACAGCTTTAGATCTTTCAGTAAGTCTTTTTAAAGACATATTATTTACACTTTCCTAATTTCACATACTGTGAGCTTAAATCAAGTGCCATTTTGTGCTAGGTCAGATACTTTAGAGATTCTGAAATATTATGCACCATAGTAGTATATAGTAAAAGTGAAAAAAAAAAAAGAAAGCAGCATGTTATTGCCTCATACTGCAAAATTACCACAGAAAGTTCTCATTGGTGGAGAACTGTGCTCCAAAATCACCTTTCAATAAAGAATATGGGTTTTTTTCTTATTCTGGTTATGAATTATTGAGTTTGAGGCCTGGATTTTTTATGTCCTTTTTCCAAAGTGTCCAACTTGAAGACTGTCTCTTGGAATTATGGCTTGTTTGAAACCACAGCGCTTTTCTGCCATGATGCTTATAACAGAGTAGGACAAAGGAGGGAAGAAAGGAACTGGTATGTTGATCAAATTCATTAATTGTCTTTTTGAGTTAGCTGTTGCCTTGAGTGACATAACTACATAGACTGCACTTTCATCTCCCTTTTTTTTGCTTCAGACTCATGTGTTTTTCTAACCCCATCTGCTTTCCAGAGGAAACAGTGTACTGAAATGTTGTTGCTTTTCTCTTGTGAAAGAAGATATAGGGGGAAACAGCAAGAAAAGAAACTACAAGGGTATCACTTCAGAACAGAGAGAGGCAAAACCAAAAGTGGAGTGCCCAACTGCTTCAAGTTCCTTGCTCTGGTAACTTCTCATGTGAGAAGGTATTAAAAAGAAGTTGCTACACTTCAATAAACTCTATAAGCTGCAGTAGTCAACCATGGCTGCTCCTATCTTATCCTACATGTGAAATAAAATGTATGAGCTTAGAGAATCCTCACCCTGTTTCACCAGTAGTTAAAGGCTGATGTTAACTTACACATTCTGGTTTATCAGGCCAGGAATGCATGCATCTTCAATGAATTTAGAATAATTCAGTCTTTGATTCATGGGACCATGATTTTCACAAAAATAACATTTTTAAACAGTATGGAAGCATTTCCTTACTTCAGAATCGTCTCTTCTGTGGATACTGCCAATGTGAAGACTTCAGATTTCCTGTGAATAAGAGGGTGTTGTATACATTTTGCATGTATTATGTCTTTTATCTACAACATAAATTAAGGCTGTCAAAATCCCTGTTGCCCTTAAGAGAGCAAACATTTTGAGTCCTTTTGGGAAGAACCTGAGGGCATCTTCAAGGAATAATCTTCAGACTACTTTCTTTTTTCTCTACTTGATGTCACTGAAATGGCAAATAGAATAGCTAAAGGACACACAGAAGTATTGTCGCTGATGGATTGGGTACAACACCAATCCCCACTGCCATCCAGGAGTATCAGCAGGTTTGCCCCAGAGCTTGCCTTTGGGATGACTGAACAAGCAATCAAGGTAGATGGCAAGCTCCTCTGGCCTTGAGGCTACCCCGAGGGCTGCTCTACACAGTAACATAGAGCCAGCATCTGGGGCTCTGCAGGCATCAGTGAAGCAGCCTGTGCTTTCAGCGCTGATGCTTCAGGCTCTTGGCACACCACTCATGTCTCGCTAAACAGTCAGTTCACACTTTCAAAGTGCTCAGAAACTGTATAGCAATAAGCCTGTTCAGCTATGAGCTACAACGGAGATGTGAACATATTGGGTGCAAGTGAGATAGTATTGATGACTATTTTAGAGTGGAAAAAAATAGCAGATATAGAGATAACAATTGGGAGACTTTGACAGAGAGTATAAAGCTGAATGAGAAAGAGTCTTCTGATCCTGTACTGAGGTTATGTGTGACTGGTATTTTCTTTGATTTTGACTTGTACTTTTCTTGCATTATTTTACTTTGTACCCACTGGAAAATTATCTCCTATTTATATAAGTCCTATATAGCAAATTAATGTCTCAATATCTTTTTCCTACATATATAACATTAAGATGTGGAAGTGAAAAAAAAATTATAATTTTGCCCCAGTAGATATGATTGTTCAACAGAATCTCCTCTAGTTGGTCTTATTTACATGCAATATATATGTAGAAGAAAAGTATGCAATGAATTAAATTGCTTTTTTCTTAATTCATATACTAATTTATGAACTTATAAACACAACATAATTTGTTGAATAGTGCTGGAGAACCAGTTTATCAACTCATTAAAATCTTGACAGTATAAACGGCAATTAACAAAAGAGAATGCATTGTGTTACAGACTGTCATTCAGCTAAAGGTTTCTACCTATTAGCAATAATTTAAAATGCCACATTGCAAGAGTTTAATTAGTTTAATTGTACTTCTTGGTGTTCTAGATGAGTTCATACTTGGACAGTATTCTAAATATTTAAAATTCTCCTGGAGAATTGGATGGCATCAAGTTGCTGCTGGAAAGCAAGAAGTGGTAAAAATGCTATGCAGTGGCATGGGATGGGGGATTTAAACAATCAGAGAAAAGTAACACCCACACACAATATATTAAAAATTCTCTTTCGGCGAATCTCAAAGCAGGCTCTCTTGAATAACATTTCCAATTAATCCATTATGAATAGCCTTATTAGGTTAAATTGTTTCCTGTAAAATTTTGCGAATAAAGAATGGATTCAAAGCAGGCCTGAGGAGAGAGACTTCAGTGTGTTGATTGACAAGAAGCTCAACATGATCCAGCAATATGATGTTGCAGCCCAGAAAGCCAAATGTGTCTTGGGCTGTGTCAAAAGAGGGAGGTGATTCTACCCCTCTGATCTGCTCTGGAGAGACTCCACCTGGAGTGCTGCATCCAGCTCTGGGGCCCCCAACATGAGAAGGATGTGAACCTGCTGGAGCGAGTCCAGAGGAAGGCCACCAAGATGATCACGGGACTGGAGCACATCTCCTGTGAAATCAGCCTGAGAGTTGGGATTGTTGGGCTCTTAGAGTGGCCTTCCAGTACCAGAAGGACACCTATGAGAAAGCTGGAGAGGGACTTTTTTTAAGGATGTGTAGTGATAGGAGAAGGGGGAATGGCTTTAAACTGGGAGACAGTAGGTTTAGCTTAGATATTAGGAAGAAATTCTTTATTTTGAGGGTGTTGAAGCACTGAAACAGATTACCCAGGGAAGTTGTGAATGCTCTGTTCCTGGAAGTGGTCAAGGCCAGTTTGGATGGGACTCTGAGAAACCTGGTCTAGTGTCTCTGCCCAAGGCAGAGGGGTTGGAACTAGATAATCTTTAAGGTGCCCTGTAACCCAAACCATTCTGTGATTCTATGATAATTATTCTGTTTATCAAGACCATTGCTTTAAATCCTTGGCAAGAATAAAATATTTTAAATATAAAAAAACCTTTGATGTCTGTGTTAAAGTTTATGACTATATGAAGCAAAGAAATGAAATTCCTAGGGTCTATTAGTTCATACAGAACCATGAGAACTAAACAAAGGGATTACTGGCAAGCAAGAGACCACAATTTTTAAATACAGAACTTAACAGAAAGGAACATTACCTGCTCTTGCCTCATTCCACATTACCATATCTATACAAGATGTCACATACCTTTTCCCAAATAAGTACCACTAATGTCTGGTTTCTTTCCATCCAAACACCGGATTGTGTTTTCTTGTGATTTCTAATCTTTCTTTCTAGTGAAGAAAAATGAGTGTTCACAGGAACTTATTTCAATTTGTGAAGCCTAAAAGTTTTCTATTCATCCTTCAGATTCATTTACCAATGAATCTTGTTCTTAGTTACACTAAAGAACTAGACATAGAGAGTGATATTTTTTCCCCTCATTTGTATCCAATTAAAAGCTTATATCTCTCTTGTATTTAACTACTCAATTGCCATACTTCTTACAATGTACATCCATAAGAATATTGGCAAATATTTACAGGACACATATGACCTGTCTTCAGAATGAAAATTACAGCATGAGCAAAAGACAAATTTGGACTAGCAATTTGCAAGCATTATTCTCATGCAGGTGTGGGCATGCTTTAGCATACATTTGTTGAGTGTTCCCATTTTTAGCATTTGAAAATTCCAACATTCCTTCAATGTTTATTAAAATAATGTGGACAGATCAAGCATGTCTGTAGCAATGCTTATATATGTGAAGCTGTAACCCACAAAAATGTATGTCCTTGTGTAGCACTAATATTTTTGAAGAGTAAATACATTTTCATTCACTTTGAAATTTTTCAAAGTTTCACTCAAATCAAGTACTCAGAGAGGGAACGTTTCAAGATTAAAATTAATTTGTAAGCTGTGTTCTTACCTCCATTCATTCATTTTTTATGGATATTCTGTCATCTGAGTACACTACTAGAAGCACTTGCTGAAGTAAAAAAAAATTTTCTGCAATTGTTAAAGAAAACCTATAGAAGGTGATTTCAAAATTCATAATGGCGAATACCTGTACAGTAATTTATGTTCATTGTCAGAAAGAGAAATCTCTCAAGGTCTTTGTCTGACTAAAGCAGTTTGAACTTCAGCAATGAAATACTCTCAGTAACTCTGTTATATATAATGGATGTATAGAATTATGTACACACCACTGAACTCTTTGTTAAAGCTGTAGGATCAACCCAATTCACTATACGCTCTCACTTCACCTGATATCATCATCTTTCCACACCCTCAGGAGTCACTTGATTTCTCCTTTTTGTCTTATTTTACCACACCAGAAAACAGACTAATGCTTACTTTATCATCTAACTAAAGCTGAGGTTTAGATGGCTTCAGACAGAACCTTCCTTGCTGTCACAGAAGAGTAGTGTTTGACTGAGGGCTCTTTAAGATTTGAACTGACTTTCACTGTTTATATAGCTTCTTGCAGTCTGTAGTGATATCACGTGGAAAATGGAAAAGACAACATATTTTCTTGGTTTTTATACTTATTGTATAATAAAATTAAAACTTACTTATGTAATTTATTTTCTTGGTAAGTTGGAAAACTTGACTCATACCTGAGGAACTGAACAATATGTCACAGATCAACATGTGGAGCAAATTACTCATGCTCCTCATGTTGGTGGCTGTGGTTTCTAACGCAGGTTTCAGTTTAAAAAAACAATTATATTTTTAGAGTGAATTTTTTTTTTTAAGAAATTCTCATACAAATCTGTTTGCTCCCTTAGGGACTACTGAAATACAAGTTATGACAATGAAGATATAAACTGTGATTTCATATGGTGAGTAATTTCAAATATCAAATACATTCAAACAATAATATGATTTGTGAGGAGACCATAGCAAGCAATATATTGCCAGTTAGGTTGCTATATTTAGATGCAATTAGTAAAATTTTTTCCTCCAGAACAATCCCTCAAATGTAATGTTACAGAAAACTAAGGACATATTTACTTTTCCTAGGAATGTTTTTTTTTGCAATTGAAGAGCAAGATGATTCTTTTGGTAATACAGAACTTAGAAAATTCTATTGCTATCAACTGTTAAGGTGATATTGCCTACATTTCAAGTAAGTTTAGTCTTTATTCCAAGAAAAATGCTTGAAGTTACATGTCAGATTTTTAAGTTCATATCAAATATTAACTTAATGAGATTTGTCTTTTCTCACTGCAATAAAGCTGGTATAAATTAGTGTCTTTCTAACCAATAAATGCTTTTCATTTTTAAATATCTTTGACTCATGTGTCAAGATCTTTCTTCAAAAGGCTGATATCTGTCTTTTTTAACAAAGTGAATATCAAAATGGGAGACAGAAGGAAATGGAAAAAAAAAGGGGTGAAAGGGACAGTTACATTTTTGAATGAAGAGGTAGATCTTTATCATTTCTTCAGACAAAGGTGTTGAGTGAGTAGAAGAGACACATATGGACTTTTTAGTGCAGTTTGACAGGAAATTAAGCACCTTTATATCTGTTCATCTATCACGCATTCACCTTTATCTCTTGACATGTCCTTAGTAAATGGTGACATTTGGAAACAGTTCCATTAAAGTCACTGTGTTCTGGGTAATGCATTGAGATGCATTGAGAGGTAAAAGAAAAAAAATGAATAAATTCTGTTCTCATATCTTAATCTAGGGAGAGTTTTCCTTTCTTTATTTTAGTGTTAATTTTTTAAAGGCAACGTCTATAGTAGGGGAAAATGTCTCGCTCCCTTTTCCTCTTTTTGTCTGCAACTGAGCTGTGAAATATAATTAGAGCAATGTTGGGGAAGGAGGGAACTTTTAAATATTAATAATAATATGTTCATTCTACTCCTCTGCCAGATTTCCTTTCCTGTGATGTAGGTAAGGTCATGGCACTTCTTACACTCGATAAAGAGAAAACACATGAAAGCATTATAGACAGTAGTCTGACTAAGGAAATAAAATGGAATTTAAAACACGAGGCACATCAAACTAAAAGTCCAAGAGAACACAGCTGTGGAATTTCTAGATCAAAGTATTTTAGTTTTCAGTTCTTTATAGAAGACTTGAAAACCCTTCCCAGGGGACTGGGTGTGTGGGGGGTGGGGGAGAAAATGATGGGTGTGGAAGAAATAAAGCATTTTTATGACATTAAATAGTGGGAAGTGTAATTTTCCAATTGGCTTACACATTAAGTGTGTATGCAAATACATAAACAAGACCTTTTTTTGCTTTTTAATGTTCTTTATTTGGCATATATCAAGATACTTCAGTAAAAGAGGAGTCCATGCTATAGGATTGCTGGTATAATTATTACAGAATCTTTACAAATTTCTCTGACATGCTTAATTCTTGAAGAAGTTTCCGTCCAAGAATACTATATTAAGTGAGATTTTGAACCAAGCTATACAGAAAATGATGCTGAAGAGGTACTTTCTCATCACTGTCTGTAATATTACTTTTGCAAACAAGTTTTCAATGAGTTGCAGTTTTACAAGTATCGCAGCTTTCTTATTTCCATCTACAGTCAACTGCTCTCCGTTTATGCAGAAGATATAAATCTGGGTTGTTGGATTAAATGTTATATTGAAGATTGGCATATGATGTATGTATGGTTGGTCTTTTGGCTATCCAGTCTTTCCATAGCTTGCTATAAATGTGCACGGTATCACTGCAGGCATGCCAGATGTCGTGTATTAATGTAAGACTCAAGACACTGTCTCATGACTCACACTGCCTTTCATAACAAAGGATATACCTTGCACATTAACGCAGTTGAGGAGCAGTCGTATTCCTTCTTTCCTGATGGGACTTTGATTGAGCTGACAGTGATGGTCACTGTCAGAGTGAGGAGTGGGCACAGGGGTATATATCTGCTAGCATAGGACATCTACCAGAGTTTCAAGGTGGTCATGTCCTTATGGGCAGACAGTCCAACATCACCTTTGCACCTGCCTGTCCATGTTGGCGTGACTGAGCGTGTGACTGAGTGCCACCTAAAATAGGAAGTAAGTAGAAATTTGAAATATGTTTGGTTAGAACTAGAAAGGATCTCTGTGGGGCTCTATCAAAACTAGTACCTGTTCCAGATCCTTTGGTTTTCTTAGCAGAGGAGGATCCTGCATAACCAATCTATTTTGCTCAGTTGCTGCACACTTTGAAGTGTCTGAAGGACTGAATCCTTATTACCAGCCAAGAGTCAAAAGGGGAATAAGAGCAGTAGATGTGGTACAAAGATCCACACAAGTGTCATGTTAAAGTTTGTGAGCTCTAATGTGAGCACGTTAGTGAGTAGGTTCATGCTAACTGTGCATATGTTGAGTGCAGATTGCACATTGAAGAATCAATTGCTGTACAGGGGTATAACAATTTAACAGTAGAAAAAATTACTCAGTAGAAAGTAAGTAGTTCTATTCTGTCAATTACTTCAACAAATCTGTATTATTTTTCATAACTATGCAGATATAGTACAAACTATTGAAGTCCAATGTGCATTAGAAATAATGCTTATACCAATAAGTAAAGCATACCTCTGCCCCATGAAACCACTTATACCCAACTGGTATGAACAAATGAAATCTGCAGATCTCTGAAGAAAGCAAATAACCAGATATGTAGACCAAGACACAGTAGACAAATCTCTGCCAAAGAAAGAGAGCTAGTGAGCTGATAATCAGCATCACAGCTTCTCCACTATAAAAACCAGGTTCTGCCCAGTGCCTTGTGCTGATTACTTTAGTTTGGCAACTGAGTTTGTTGAATGCTGTGTGTAATGGATTACACTCAAAAATTTTTTGCTATATTTTCTAAGTTTTTGTAACAGATTTAGAAAAAAGTTCATATCTAGTACCACGTGTCCAGCTTTTGCTCTGGTAGCATGGTGATGATAGCCCACTGTAATATTTCTTATGAGTACAGTAAATTACAGAAAATATTAATTAGAAAAAGGACAATCTGAATCTTTATGGTTTTATGTATGTTTCCAATATGGGCTTCTTATTAAACTGGTCTTGTAATTTGTTAAGAAATTAAATCTAAGATAAACAGTGAGTACTTTTCCCTACATGGCATGTTTCTTCCTTTTCATATCTCTATATGCACACCACAATTTATTTTTCAAGCAAACTGTTTTTATGAAGCTATATAAGTAGGGACCAATAGGCTGCTGCTTTGGATAACTGCACAAAAGAAAGAGAAACGCCAATTCAGGATACCACAAAAACATGGATGAAGATAATATAGAAGGCACTTTTTTAACTTTCAGCCTAGAGAAAATATGTGGAAAATATACAACACGAAAAATTGTGAGCAGAATTCTTACAGGAAAATTACAAAGCATGTGTCTTTAAAAATATTTTTAGTATTAATGTTTTCCTCCTTCACTTCTTCTCCCCTTATTCAGTTTTTATAACTTACAGTGAGTTTAAAATTAGACTATCTTCTAAAGTCTGAGAAAATGTCATTGCATTTGATCTACAAAGAATCCAGCATGCTTCAGAGTGCTGTATAAATAACATGGAGGTCTAATTCTGTGCTGAACCTTGAGAGGTGTCCTTTCAGAAGGAGCAGAGAGATGATTTTAAAGTTATTTTTATTCAGTTGAGATTTTGCTTTGACTGAGAACAGATGGCGTGTTGTAACTATCTTTTCAAATAAGCCGAATGTCTACAGGTTTGAAAGTTTATGGTAGAACTCCTTGTTGTACTCTGCATGAAGGAGTGCTATAGGAAGAACTGTGTAAGTACAGTGCAGTTTCTGCACTAGGTGAATCCTCTGCTGGGATGTTAAAACATCTTCATTACTCTGGAATGATATACATGGGGAAACTGTAAGAGGCCAGGTATTCCTTTAAAGACACAGAAGTGCAGCTGGTCCTGTTTGTCAAGACAAATAGGTGCCAGAGATGGGAAACCACATGCAAGACAGTTTTCCAGCTGGCAGATTTAAAAGCCTTCCAGTCAGAAAGCGGATTCATGCAGAGAGTAGCTTATTAGCTAGAGGACAGAAAAGAATAGCTGCCTGATTCAAAAGGTTCTAGAAATTGTTTTCTTTTCCACTTCTCTAGAGGGGATGGGATTGCTCTCTCTGTTAGGCTGATGGCTAACCAAAGTCATGTGTGAATTCTGTAGCTGAATTGCTCCAATACTCACATCAGGCTTTGACCAGTGAACAAACACTGCATCACAAAGTTTTGAATCAATATGTTTTAACTCAAAGGAGATTAGTCACAGAGGCTGATTTTCTTGGTTTGCTACTCTCACTGAGTTTTCTTTACAGTCAACACAGAAAAAAAGCCTCTTTCAGGCAGGGCTTAGAAAATATCTAAGGCTGGTTCAGTCACCCCTGAAGGACTTTGGTTTTTTTCTAAAGAAGGTTATTAAATTACTAGTCACATTCAGCAGAAATACATTCTTTAGGATACCTTTCTCTGTGTAAGCTGCTCCAAGAAATGTTAAATACTTTATCAATATTAGAAGGCTTATTGAAGCAAAATTCTGTGCACTAAGCTTAAGCCTTCCAAAGTGCTGGCTGTATCTTCTTCCTGTTCAAATTCATAAAAAATCTTCAATACTCTCTAAAGAAAAACAGAATTTAGACAAATCAATAGCATTCATTGTAGGATTATGAATATGGAAAGGGTTATCTACAATCTATTTCAATATTCCATTTAGTCCACAAAATAATTATGCTCTGGGTTTTTTTTGGGGGGGCGGGGGCACAAAAGACTAGTACTAAAATTGTTGGGTTTATTTCAGTGTCCCAATGGAAAACTTCAAAACACTTAAGTTTTAAAAGAAACAGATCATTTTAGAAGTCTTATTTCTTTATTGGTTCAAGCATCTGGACGGATTGAACTGCACAAGGCTCTTAAGTCTTAAAATGAAAAATGAGGTGCAGCTATTTCAGCTTACAAATCTTTGTTATGATCCTTTCTGTAGTGAACATTTAAAAAAGGAAAATATATTATCCACTCTTTTGTTTTATGTGGCAACTTCGATAAATCTGTTACTTTCTTTAGAAAAAAGGTCTACGGTAGGAATATGACTACTTGCCATGCTTGGTTTGATTAGCAGCAGATTAGTCTTATCCTGTTTATGTTCAGCAGGAGACAAAACTTAGAGGTTATGAGAAGTAGGAAGAAAACCAAAGGACCTGGGGATTCAGCATCAGATTCTACATTACTTCATACAATTTAACATAATTTCTTAGTTTAGAATTCTCATCTATGAACAATACATAGTCCCAAAACTGGGTGTTATGATATTTGTGTCTCTCTGTCTTTCGACAAGCTCTCGTTCAGTGGATGACACAAAATATTTCTATCATAAGGTCCTTCAGGTGAGACAAGGTCTTCTGTACATGAAATTGCTATTAATCCTTGGTGACTTCAGTAGATTTTTCCAGAGATCCATAAAAGTCAATGCATGACCCTCTGAAATTCCATATGTTTTTTGTATGTTTGTATGATTGATTTCACTGCACCCACTTGCTAAAAATCTATAGTGTAGGCCTCTATGCATACTCTATTCTACTAAATTTCTCCATCAGAGAACTGTATTTGAATACATGAATTTCATTTCTTTCACCCATTTCAACAGGAATCTGCCAGAGGCATTAGTACTGATGTGAAATATGTCATTAGCAGATGAACCAAAGTTTTGTAAGAGGAAAAACTATGAGCCATTTTGTTTTGACTGAACTATTCTCCGATACCACCTGAAGGACAGTAAAACCTTTCTGTTCCCTGAATATGTTTCGGCAACAGGTCTTGATTTTCTTCCTACAAGGTCACAAATATCTGCTGTTTTCTGTCTGTGTGAAGCTCAATTATGTCTTCTCCCTCTGTCATTCTGTCTGCAAATGATTCTGTCATTTGGTCTTGTTGTGGTTTTGCTAGACC
>WBMZ01012380.1:0-16420 GCA_013400975.1 Atrichornis clamosus
CCCTTTCCCTTTCCCTTTCCTCCGTGGGGATGGGAGCACAACAGAGCGAGGCATTAAAAAGGGCAAGGAATGAGTCTGGCGTTCTGGGGTGTACGGAGCCTCCCCAGAGTGCCCCCAGGCAGCCCTGGCAGCGCAGGGCTCCCCTCATCCTCTGGGGGGTGTGGAATGTTGGGGCAGGAGCTGGCGGGGGGCCCCCTCCTCACCCGAGCCCCCGTGATGCGCAGGGCCGGGCGGCACAGCGGGGCTGCCGGGGGGCAGCGCCGGGCCGGGCGCGGCGGCCGGTGCCGGCAGGGAGGTGGCGGAGACCCTGGCAGGCAGCGCCGACCCCAGAGGGAATGCGGTCGAGGAGGAGGAGGAGGAGGAGGAGGAGGAGGACACCGAAGAGGATGAAGTTCAGGTGATTGAAATCAAGAAGGAGAAGAGCGACGCGTCCCGCCTGCAGCAGCGAGACAGCGGCAAGGAGCCATCGCCCCCGGCCAGCCCCGGCTGCAACTCCCCGCTGGAGAAGCCGGGGGAGCAGTCCAGCCTGGGGAAAAAGAATGACATCTCCAGACACAGCTATTCCCGATACAATACAATCTCCTACCGGAGGATCCGCAAAGGAAACACCAAACAGCGGATTGATGAGTTTGAATCCATGATGCACTTATGAACTGAGGGGGAATTGCCTAACGCACCAAGCCTTTGTTCTGGGCTTGTTTTTATTTTGTTCCTCCAAGACGTGTCTCTTCACACAACACGAGGTCACTGCTTTTCTTCTTTTTGTATATGATCCATAATACACTGTGAAATTTTAACATCTTGGCTTTGACAGGGGCAGAGGTGTCCATAGTACAGGAAAATAAATAATCAGTTTGCTAAATACACACCCATTTGATTTTAAGGTTATCCTCTTATTTTCTCTCCACCTTTATAACCACGTTCGGACCACAGGACAGCCCGAGCTGGCCGGGGCTCGTCTGGCTGCTGACGTGCACTCGGCCCACGCTGCAGCGAGCTGGCAGCGTGGCAGTCGTGACACCGGCCAGGGCAGGGGGAACGAAAAGGGACGACTGCTGGCAACTGCCCCTGCTCTGTTTTGCAGTCTGTCTGTCCTGGTGCCCGATGGTGCCCCAACAGCTGCCCTCTGCCAGCCACTGTCTGCCCCCAGCTCGTGCTGTGGGGATGGAGGCGGGTTGGCAGTGCGGGCAGATGCTGCTGTGAGGGAACTGAAGGAGGTGGGAAGGCACTGAGGACCCCGTGCCCTCCCTGCTACCCTCACTCCTCCCGTGCTGTGACAGTCAGCACCAGACAGGTCTGCTGCGGACCCTGCCTGCCCAGGGGCAGCTGTGGGCAGTGCTGTCAGTGCCGGCCCCGCCAGCCTGGGCTGCTGGGGGTGGCTTTGGGGCGGTGGTTGCCGTGACCAGTGCCATCTCCAGAGGCACAGCCGGGGTCTGGGCTGTCCCCGAGGGCAGCAGCTCACCTGGCACATCCCTGCCCATGCCTCAGTGTGCACCTGGTGAGCCTGGCCACTACCAGGAGCATCTGTTTTCCCAAAGCCACCAGGTCAGACTCTTATGTGTCTTCTCGATTGTCACGCTAAGTTGAGATGCAAAATTTTAAAGATTATTTTGTCAAAGGCGATTTTTATCCCTAATTTTTGTCTCACCTGAACATAACCCTTCTCCATTTCAAAAGACCTTTGTATAACTACCAAGCAGTTGTTGCAATCTTTTCAAACTGTTTTACAGTCAGCTTTGTCTGGAGTTGGGACTTATCTTTGCAATTGTCATCCCAGAAAGCATCTGGGAAAGCTGAGAACAGCTGGCAGAGGAGAGGAGGTAAGGACAGAGTTATACAGTGACCTTCTGAAGCCATAAGTGCCTTTTTAAGGATTAGTTTTACATCTCCAGCAGCACTGAATATTGCTTTGACTTTTCTTGTTCTGCATAAAGGCAATTATTTATTGGCAACGTGAAAATTATACACGGCAATTCTGCATTGTGCCAGCAGACACAGCCCTCATTGTGCCATTCACACTTGTTTATTTGCTCCTTGGCCTGGGGAAGTTCTGAGCTTTGCTTGTACCAACTTATACTGTGGGTCTGTTCCCACTGACAGCTGCTCTGGGGCTGACACGTCCCTCTTAAAGACATGGCCATGGTAATTTCAGCCAGGGCCAGGCTGGACGGGGCTGGGAGCAACCAGTTCTAGTGGAAAGCGCCCCTGCCCATGGCAGGAGGGTGGAATAAGATGAGCTTTAAGGTCCCTTCCAACCCCAGCCACTCTGATTCTATCAGTCTTTGTGACCATTCCCAGAGATTTCGGTGGGAAAGTCTCTCCAAGACTTTTAAGAACCTTGGACTTGGTTTTTACCTTCCTTGCAGAGCAGCATTTGCTCAGCTGAGAACATCAGCGCCCTCTCCTGTTTTCCTGAGTAGCAGGAAAATTAAAATTAAAAGTGCTGGGATGCTCTAAGGGCCTGAGGACCTTTCCCACAAGCACCCCACCTTGCCTGACCCTCCGGGTGGGTGCAGGGTGGACAGCAAGGGGTGCACAGGCAATGAACGGGCGCAGACGGGGTGCTGGACCTCTGGCCGTCACTGCGGTCAGTGGGCTGCGTGGGGTGTGTGGAGGAGCCGGGCAGGGAGCTGCCTGCATGGCATGCGAGGGCAAGGGACACCCAGAGATCTGGAAACTCGTCTCTTGGAGCAGAGGCACTTTCGGGCAGATGCTGACCAGGGCATGGCAGCCACTGCCTGAAAATCCTTTATCTCTGTTTCTGCTGTGCCGGGTGTGGACTGATGGCAGGTAAGAGGTGGAGCCTTGTGGAGGGTCTTGCCACGACACCTGCAAGCAAACCAGCTCGGCTATTGCCCTTCCCTGCACCGAACGAGGAGCCAACGCAGCCAGAAATCAGGGGAATTGGTGCTTGGAAGGTTCATCCTGGGGTGATACTTTGCAGTTCAGCCTGGCAGTAACTCGGGCAGGAGCCCCTAGAGAGGGTCCAAATTGGTCAGAGTTAACACGCGGTGCTCAGAGGAAACAGCTTCATCTATTATCATGTACTCCCTCTTTTTAAAAATCATTTTTTCCCTCTTTTTAAACCTTTATTCTTTTTTTTTTAAACAAACCGAACGAGGCCTCCCACTGCGGCCACTTTGGTTCAGGGCACTCACCAATGGAAGCACAGCACGATGTGTCCCTCCCCACCCCACCTCCAGAAGCATTTGTCCTCTGCTGGAAAAGCCGTGCCAGTTTCCCACTGCTGACACCGGGGACACCGGGGGCTCCTGTCCCCACCCTCAGCCCGGGTTCCTGCCCCGTGGTGCGCTCCCCGCTGACCTCGCTGCTCCCAGAGCTGCTCCAGAGGCTCCGCAGAGCCGCGGGGCGATGCCCAGCCCGGAGTGTCCGTGGGGATGGCGGGAGCGGGCAGCTCGTGGGGAGCAGCGGGACGGGCGCCCATCGCCACGGCTGCCGAGCCTGCCGGAAAAATGCTCTTGTTTCTGGAAGACTGGGCTGACTGGTGCCATCGGAATGTGCTCAGTACTGAGCAGCAGCAGGGCCCCAGCTCACTGCCAGCAGCCCCCAGGCACCCTCCAGTCTTTGAGCAAAGATCCAACAGGGAAGTGAGCATTTACACAAGCAGGGCACCGGCGTGCGAGTGACAGGGCTGGCGATGGGATGTGACCGTGACATATGACTGCCTGGTGCCTGCTCGGTGACAAGTGATTGAATGTCAGCAAACAGAATTTGATGAAATTCATGCTCCTGATACGAGCTGACTGCCCAAACAACGTCTGTGTCATTTTTCTGATGGTGACTGCAGGCTAGCTGTGCTGAAGGAGGGAGAGAAAATCAGGAAGACAGTTGGAATAGGAGTCAACAGGGAAAATCTGTTGGGCTAGTCAGTATTTTGGCAGACTGAGCCTGTCAGATGCTGTCAGCACTGATCCACCACGTCAGAGGTAGCATTATGCCAGGGTCTTCTGAAAACCCACGGAGAGGTAGGGGGGCTGTGAGCAGGGGCATGGGCTCGGCTCTGCTCACTGGAGCTGTGAGCAGTGAGTGCCACGCTCAGCCCAGGTACCCCAAGGGCTTGTGCTGGAGCAGCCCCTGGCCACGGCACAGGGCAGTGGGGCAGGAGGAGAAGTGCTGCCTCCCACCGTGACCCTTGCAGCGGTACAGGGAGCAGCATCCCAGAACAGGAATTCCCAAAGGGAATGAGGGGAGAAACACTGCCTGGCGTTACGTACTCTGGATCTCACAGCCCTGGCACACAGAATTTATTCTCCCACCAAATCCATCCCATCAGTGACTGGTGATGGATTCTGGAGATGAAGTTTCCCAGTGAGGACAACACTTGAGGACACTTGCTCATTGTGACAGTAAGTTCAGAGGGAGTTTGCTGTGCAGAGCCTGGCTGTGCAGTGCAGCCTGGGCTCAGGAGAGCAGCAGTGCTCCTGGGGAGCCCCCAAAAGCCATGGGGACTTGGGAACACAGCTGGGGTCCTGGCGGCCCCAGGGTGGCACAGCGTGGCTGCCCTGGGATGAGGAGCTTTGTGGCTGGCCTCTGGTGCATGCCTCTGGCAAGCAGCAGTTCCCTGCTCCAGCAGCTCCTCTCCCCGCCAAGCAAAGCAAGGCACGCGTGTCCTCGCTGTCCCCAGCACGGGGGAGGGCTGCTCCAGGCCTCCTCTGCAGCCCCTGGTTAACCCATCTGCTGGGACTGACCCACAGCCACCTCCCTCTATTCAACGTGGGCTTTATTGACATGCAGTTGATTCCTCGCAGAACCCTGATCCTCGTCTGTCACACCACGGGTGGGATCCTGCGGCCAGATCCAGCGTGGGCACCGTGATGGATTTTCTGGATGCATTGGTCAATAAACTTCCAGTTTCTGTGGAGGAAAAAGCAGACCAATTTGCTGCTCACAGACTTACAGGGTCCTGGAAGTACTTCTGTAGCTTATGCTGCTGTTGGGGGGAACTGAGGGACATTTGCTTACAGTAGGATGGGGACTTCAAAAAATATTTCCATTTAATAATATAGAAAATGAGTTTTTTCCAAACTCTCCTATGGTGAGGGAAAACAAGGCCAATCTGTTCAGGCAGTGTCAGGCAGATGTGCTGCTCTTGGTATTCAGATCCCTCCTGTGCTGGTGTCAAATCAGGGATTTCAGTCACCATTTGGAAATGCACTTCCTGTGTGGTGGTTGCTGTCACAGCCACACCGACATCCTCGCCGAGCTCACAGTGACACCACGGCAGTCCTGGTGCACGGGGCTCCCCTCAGTCTGCGTGGTAATTGCCAAACTGCCACTTCTGATAAGGGTTTGAGGAGTCACAGCCCTTCACCCGCAGGGCTCTGTAAGACGGATCCACTTCCAAGCAAGCCGGCTGCGGGAGGTGCTGGTGCTCCGAGATGATGTGGTCGGTCTGCAGGAGAGAGAGGGAGGGCTTAGGGGAGCCCAGGCTTTGTGGGGCTCAGGCTTAGGGGGTGCTCAGGCTTTAGGGCTCCTGCAGCAGCAGCAGCAGCAGCAGCAGCAGCAGCAGCTCTACTTTCCCTCTGAGAAAGCCCAGCTCCTTATGGTGTGCCCTTTTTTTGGTTCGCCCCTAATACTTGAGATCTTTTTGCTGACTTCCAGGGACTTTGGGGTGGGATCCAAGCCTGCACCTATTGCTGAGCCAGGATCACACCACACCTGCTGTTTCCTGGACTTTCCTTCACAGGGAATAGTGAGATGAGCTCTCTCACTGTCTGAGTGGCAACTACCAGGCAGAGGGAGTCACTTGGATGGCATTTGCTGTACAGGGAATGTGCAGCAGGAGACTGATTTCTGTGTTTTAGTTTGCTGGCTGATGAACTCAGCACGGTTCCTGCCCTGAAAAGGATGGTGGGTAACTCAGCCCCAGAGCTCAAACGCTGGGGCAGTACATTGGACTGGGAAAGAACCAAGAGTCTGAGCGATCTCCATCATTTGCTTTTCACATCTCCTTGGATTTACCTCTCTAACCGCCGTGGCCAGCCAGGTGATGCTGCAGGTGCTGCCACGGGCAAGGGACATTTCTGTGTTACTGCCTGGCACTGCAGGGATTCTCAGGATCAGCTCCTTAACACTGAGATGAAACACTCCTGGTGTGACATGTGGAGAGGGGTCTGGGCAGAAGCCGGATCTTTGTGCAGACAGGAACTGCACTTTACACCATTAAACAATGACTGACATCAGGAGAGGCTACAGCACCGAAACTCCTTCAGCCAGCAGCCACTGAGCTCTCCTCAGACTCCTGTTGCTGGCACCAGTAAAAGGGCACCACCAAATTCCTCACCCTCAGCTGAGGAGAACTCAGGCAGGAACAGGGGACAAGACCTGTCCCTGTCCCATACAGCTCCCTGGACATTTTCATGTATTTTTCACAAAGTAAAATGACAATTTCACAATTTTCAGTAGGTGGATGAGTTTTCCCATATTTTTCCCAAAACACCCAAGGTAAGCCCGTGGCATTCTGGCTTTGAACACTTCAGGCTGAAAAAACCAAAGAGGAACAGGAATTTGTTGATATATTGAGTGTGAAACTCAACTACATTTTTTCTTTCTTAAGTGAAGAGTATTTCTTTCTCAACTATAAACTACGCCATTTCAGAGCATTTTGGACAGCTGCCTGCACCGGGCTGACAGAGATACAGCCGTGACTCTTTGTGCAGCATAGGC
This sequence comes from Atrichornis clamosus, assembly GCA_013400975.1. Lineage (NCBI taxonomy): Eukaryota > Metazoa > Chordata > Aves > Passeriformes > Menuridae > Atrichornis > Atrichornis clamosus. Next base: position 6,688 of record WBMZ01012380.1, read on the forward strand.
AATTAATGTAAGTATCCATTATTTTCCTTTCCATAAGTGCTTTCTTTAAAAACCACTGTGAGCTGAGAGCCAATCGATAGTGAGCCATCTCCCTCTAAGTGCTATCGACGGTTTCTGTGCAAAACCAGGACGTTTTGTTACTGCTGTGGAACCGGAGCGACCGCCTGGCACGGCCAGCGTGCCCCAGCCTGGCTCGGGGTGCTCGTCAGTGTCCAGGTGCTCCTCACTGGGACACAACCCCTGGCAGAGGGGCACGAGGCAAGGCAGGCGGCCGGGCACACCACGCCTGTCAGGCGGCTTTGGCAAAGCGGGGAGCACGGGGCCGGGCTCCCCCGTGCGGGGCTGTCCCTGTGCCAGCGCTCTCCTGGCACCCTGACCCATCCCGGGACGGCAGGGTCACTCACCAGCCCTGGCTGGACGGTGGCCAGTGACCTGTGGAGCCAGGCCAGGCTGCGGCTCCTGCCCTGGCAGTGGTGCAGGCCCACGGCTCCCACGACGCCGGACGGGGCGAGGCAGAGCTCTCCGTGCTGGATCAGCCTCAGCCAGGTGTAGTTGAACTTCTGGTTCTGTGGGGAGAGGGCAGAGAGAGCCATGGCCCTGTCAGGCTCCATCACAGGACTGGCTGGGGACAGCCACACCTTACCTGGGCAACCCGTGCCAGGGCTTCACCACCCTCACAGCCAGGAATTTCTTCCCAATATCCCATCTAACCAGGCCCTCTGTCAGTTTGAAGCCATTCCCCCTTGTCCTGTCACCCCATCTCTTGTCCAAAGTCCTTCTCCAGCTCCGTTGGAGCCCCTTTAGGCACTGGGAGGGACTCTAAGGTGCAGCTGGATGTTTAGCAGCAGCACACAAAGCACAGGCTGGTATTTAAATATTTTTCCCAGCTCATGGCTTTATCAAACTTTCCTATTCCAGTTGAATTTGCTAGTTCTGACATTGTTGCTTGGCTATAGGCTGTGCCAACAGGCAATTCCTGCCCGTTGCTGCTCTCAGGTTTTGTCTGGCCATGTCCCCAGGTGGGAAGGGCTGGGTTAGCTCCCCGGGAGGGCCAGCTCACCACGGGGAGGCACAGGAGCTCCACACCAAGCTCCAGAAACAGTGTGGCACACCCGGTGTGTGCAGCGTGTCCGTACCATGTTGTTAACATCACACTCCTCAAAAGCCAGAGTGGTGCCTTCCACAGCAATGCATCCTGCCAGGGCCGGGTTGACGAGCTGGAAAACAGCAATAAAATGCACATTTTGACATAAATTCCCCAAAAGGGGAAGAGGCTGTTACACTGTACTTAACCTGCTGGGTTCGCAGGACTCTGATTAATACTGTCCACGTAACTAAGGGAGGCAGAAAAGAGTGTTCTAGGCCAGGCTGGAGGGGGCTTGGAGCAACCTGGTCTAGTGGAGGGTGTCCCTGCCCATGGCAGAGGGTGGAATAAGATGGGCTTTATGGTTCCTTTCCACCCAAACCATTCTGGAATTCTGTGGCAGAGGAGAAAAGGAGCCTGACCCGGTTTCTCTCACCAGGCACCCAGCAAGGAGCCTGTGGAGACAGCACTGAATCCTAAAGGACTTGAAGGTGCTTTCTGCCCACTGCCCCCCAGGAGGAGCAGGTTCCGTGCCCGGAGCGGTGCCGGTCCCTCGGCCCGGCCCCGCAGCGCCAGGAACGCGGGCGGCTGCTGCGCTCTGCTGGCGGCGGAGCCGCGCTACAGATCCCGCACCCCGCACCGCACCGCGACCCCGAGCCGGGGGCGGCGAGCGAGGGAGGGATCCCCGGGGACCCTCGTGCGGTGCGGGACCTCCCACTACGGAGGGATTTCTCACCCCGAGGGCACATCCTGCCCCAGAGGCACATCCCGTACCGCAGGCACATCTCGCCCCGGGGCACATCCCGCCTGGGGCACGTCTCGCCCCGGGGCACGTCCTGTCCCGGCACTGGCGTGTGAGCAGCTCCACCACCCAAACACCGAACTGGCGCTCCAGAAGGAAATTATCCCTTGTATCTTTGACCCCTTTTTATAAAAACACAGTACAATCCAGACCTCTGTGCTGTATCAAATATCCAAAATGCTGCCAAAGACCAGCAGCAGTGTGTGGGATGCTGCCCAGGGCACTGCCATCCCCTGAGAACCCATCAGGGAAGCACAGTGAATCCCTGGGGTACATACCAGCCCGCTGGCTTTAACCAGGGGAGCTTCCAGGTCTGGGTAGACATTCGCCAGGTACCACCGGAAGCTTTTGCACTGGAGCTTCTTTCGCAGCTGGATTTGCTGCGTCAGGTCGCCGACATCCACGTTTTTCAGGACCAAGTGGTAAGCGTGGCCATAGAAGAGCTCCTTGTACTCGTCCAGCCAGACCTCTGCCACGCGGGCCAGGTTCCTCTCCACTGTTCTCACCCGGTCTTTCGGGAAGGAATAAGGATTGTCATTCCTGAAAATGTGCCCAACTCTGGAGCAGGGAACAATCTCGATCTCTCCTCCGCACATCCAGACCTGAGAAACAGAGACCACTGGTAGAGACATGAGCCAGTGCTGGGCGCTGGCTTTGTGCAAGCCAAGAGAGAAGCAGAGAGCTAAGTCAGGTGCCAGGGGAGATGGGGTCTCCAGCACTGAGCTGTCCCTGGGGAGCCCCCGCCTGAGCCCCATCACCCACCCAGGCTGGAAGGGGTGCAGGCAGGTGACAGTGACCTACCTTGAAGGAAATCTCCATATTTTCCCCTCCCCAAACATCCAGTCCTGGGTCGTACATTCCCAGCTCAAAGAAGTACTTCTTATCGATGGAGAACAGGCCACCTGCCATGACAGGGCACCTGGGAACAGAGAGGCCACACGGTGTGTCAGTGGCCGTGACACAGACGGCGTTGGGGTGGCTGTACCCGGCCAGACAGCTGTAACGGGGCAGGGAAGGGCACATGGCAGTGGAATCTTCTTCTGGTGACACGCCAGCAGTGCCATGAGTGGGAAAAAAGGCTTCCTGGGCTTTGCCTGTGCCTGATGGTGGGATTTCAATAGTGTACCTGTGCCTTGGCTGTCCTGGCAAGCACAGGAACAACACTGGCCACAAAGGAACAATATTTGGCCTCAAAGGAGCTTGTGTTGCCAAATTATTACCAAAGGAACAGGCTAGTTCACAAAGCACGCACATTTGCTTTTTTTTACCTTATTATATCAGTCTCCTTGATTTTATTTTTCTCAATGATCTCTTGTGGAATCTGCCTCCATCCAAAATTCATTGGCCATGTAAAAATCCCACGCTGGAAGTTGTCCACGGTCATGTAACTAAACAGAGAAAAGATGAGGATGACTAACTCTGAGTCACACTCCTGATTGAAATGTCACCCCTAATGAGTGAAGATGAATATCTGTAGGTAATTAAACCAAGATTTTAACAAATTTCATCAGGAATCCTCTTCATGTACTAAAAGTTGGGAAAAAGTGATGAGGTGTGTGATAAACACGGGCCATATTCACAGCTAATTTTAATTTCTGGCATGCAACAACATTCCATGTCCCCTGTGGAAGGCTGCTGGAGGCTGGTTAGGAGGTCTGGAGTCATGTCTTCCTGTAATGGATCCACTAGTGGTCCCAGTAAGAGTTTTCGCCAGAACACCAGCAGGAATTTTGGGATTCCCAGGGAAGGAGCTGCCTCACCTCATGTCCTTGTCACTGATGACCTCGATGACGGGGCAGGCGACCTTGGTGTGGCGCAGGCGGACCCTCTCCAGCAGTGGCTCCAGCCACCCCACGTTGCACTCCACGTGCGAGTCCAGGAACGTCAGGACAGCGCCTGCGGGAGAGGCCGGGACAGGTCAGGCTTCAGGCACCCCGACCCCAGCCCCTGCTGCCCAGCCTCCCCAGGGGGCTGCCGACTGTGCCACGACCCTCCCTGGCTGCCCAGACCTGCCCAGCCACAGCCCAGAGCTCTTCACTGCTTGGCAGGACAGGAATGGCCACTGTGGCAGGACAGAAATGGCCACTGTGGCAGGACAGGAATGGCCACTGTGGCAGGACAGGAATGGCCACTTTGGCGCTGACCCGGCTCGGCCAGGGTGGGCGGCAGAGCCAGGGCTGGAGACCCCAATGAAAGGACACCACTGGGAGGGACAAACACCCAGTGCTGGAGAGGGAGCACCGGCACCTCGGGAGTCTCGACACGGCCGGAGCACGGCTCCCATCCCACCTTTGGCGATCTCTGCTCCCGCCAGCCGGGCCCGGATCAGTCCATGCCTCTCCCTGAGACGCAGGATCTTCACCTTGGGGAACCGCGCCATGTATTCGTCCAGCTGCTCCTTCAGGTACTCTGCAGAGGGGGACAGGGACAGTCTGACTGTCCATTTCCACCACTTACAGGGTGAAGAGCGGCAAGCAGATTTTCCCTGGAAGCCCCTCCAGACACACCAGGGCCCTCAGGTCTGGGCTGTGAACATCTGGGCACAGCACGTGGCCCGAGCCTGCTCTCCGGTGAAACTCCCAGCTGCCGAGGCGCTGCTTAGGCTCAAGCTGACAAATCTAAAAATCTCTGTGGCGTATTTCCCCTGTCTCCCAGTACTCGCTGATGGGTGTGCTGCTTTGGGGCCTCACTCAGGTAGTTCGTGATCCAAACCAGGTTGTTCAAAGACTCCAAAATTAGGGTTTTTCTCTCCATTACACTATATTTGCAACTGAAATCTGGTTGTAAATTTTTTTCCTTTGACTGAAAACCTATTCTTTTGCGCTCTACAAACTTCTTGATATTAAGCACTACACGTAAAGACTCAGGATTTAAACTGCATTAGGGTTTGCTGTGATTCACCTCCACTTTTCAGGTGCTTTTTTCATGGTTTCCCATGGCTGTGGAGGCAGCTGGTGGCAAACCCTCAGGAAAAAGAGGGTGTGAGGAAGGTGGAAATGGCAGGCAGTCCTGCTTAGGGGCAGCTTCCCTCCAGGAGAGGATCCAAAGGCTCTGACCTGCTTGCATTTCAAAAGCCAGTTAAAAAGCTCTGAAAGGCTCCAAAGGTGAAACATTTGTGACAGGTTTGCCGTGGGCCATTGCTGCTACTCCGGGGGTTCCAGCAATGCCCACCACACCCACACTCCCCAGGCTTTGGGTGCAAACCCCACGTTTCAGATGCTCCCTGGCTAATGAGCAGATACAAAGGGAAGCCTTGTGAAGAAAGTAAAGAGAAAACTTGCAAAGATGTTTCTGAGGTGTAATCACAGAAATGTGTTTTAATGATTATAATAAAAATTAGCAAACTGAGTCTTTTTCCTTCCTCCGTGTTGCCTCTTGTTGCATTGATGGCTCCTTGCGTGCATGGCATGGGCTCTGAAGCCCAGCTGAGACAGAACTTTTCCCGGAGAACCAGCAGTGGGGAAATTAAATCAATCCTCAATTTTTAAGGGCTGAAGTCAGCAGAGAGCCAAAGCATCACAAGGCAGAGGTTCGGTACCAGCTGAAATGCCAATGAAAGGCAGATCCTGGCTCACCACTGCTCCCACTGCAGCTGCCTGTCCTCTGAGCAAGATGGGCAGTGTGTCCCCCACACTGGGAACACAGGGCACCTGCCTGGGAGCCGTGCAGAGAGGGGCGAGAGCACCTTCCTGAGAGCACAAGCCCTTGAGCTGGGATGCCCTGAAGATGAGTGGGCTGGGCAGGACCCAGCTCCCTGGTGCTCCTGGAGCCTCCATCAGCATCTGCCTTGATTCCCCCCAGCCACTCCCAGAACCTGCCTGGCCTCTGATCCCCCCAGCCACTCCCAGAACCCGCCTGGCCTCTGATCCCCCCCAGCCACTCCCAGAACCCGCCTGGCCTCTGATCCCCCCCAGCCACGCCCAGAACCCACCTGACCTCTGATCCCCCCAGCCGCAGCACAGGCTGGAGATGCACTTCAATACAGTGGCAGGAGAAAACATGATTTCTCTCCTATTCAGAATTGGATTACAGAGAACAAATTGCATTTTGCCCTCAAGTTATATTAGTTTCATAAAGGCAGAAGGAGAAGCTTCACCTACCCTTCGTGCTGAAGTCATCCACCAAAATGACTTCCTCAACCAGGTGTGGAGGGGACCGGCTGAGGACGCTGTGCACGGAGCGCAGCAGGGCAGACCACACTTCATCCACGAAGCACATGATGATGCTGGTGGTCGGGAGGTCGTCGTGGACCCGCTGCTCGGAGCACCTGCAACGGCAGCACGGGCTCACAGGTGATGGTTGGTCACACTCCTGAAAATCTACAGGCTTAGAGTTTCCTGGGAAAATGTGCAGGGAAGGGGCAAATGCCAAATGTGAAATATGGAGGGAAAGCCCTGCAATGTTGGGAGGGGAAACAGAGGGGTGAGGGGGCAACCCTCCCCACAGCACCAGGGCCTGTCTTGTGGGCAGCCCCATGGGACAGGATGTGCTCACCTGGTTCTGATAGGAATCTCCTCTGAAGGAAATTTAGAGGTATCTCAGGGCTTCACAGCCAATCAGAAGTGCTCTGGCTAAGTGAAAATCACCCCAGAATTACTCTCTGTCACAGTCCTTAAGATGTGTTTTTCTGTCTTAGGAGGTCAGTCGGCAAAAAACACCAAAAAGTCCATTTTGGATTCAGTCCTGCCTTCACAAGTCCCTTGCTGGGCAGCTGGTGAGCAGAACAGGATCAGGCCCCCCTTGTCCTCTACCACAGAATTCCAGAATAGTTTGGGTTGGGATGGACCTTAAAGCACATCTCCTTCCAAGGCCTCCCATGGGCAGGGACACCTCCCACTATCCCAGGTTTCTCCAAGCCCCGTCCAACCTGGCTTTGGACACTTCCAGGGATCCAGGGGCAGCCACAGCTTCTCTGAGCAATCTGTGCCAGGGCCTCCCCACCCTCACAGGGAAGAATTCCTTCCCAATATCCCATGTAACCCTGCCCTGTGGCAGTGCGAAACCATTGTTCCTTGTCCTGGCACTCCAGGTCCTTGTCCGAAGTCCCTCTCCAGCTCTCCTGGAGCCCCTTTATGCACTGTAAGGAGCTCTAAGGTCACCCTGGAACCTTCTCTTCCCTTCCTCTCTCAGCCCCAGGACTCCTGACCCAGGCTCTGCTGGGAGCACTCCCCACAAGCCTCCTGCCCATCACACTCTGCCTCAGCATCCTGCACTCCAGCTGCAGGGACGCGGTGCCTGGTGAGCACCAGCGTTGTCAGTAAAGCTCCAAAAGCAGCGAGTATTGTGCATGGAGAGGCAGGGCTGGAGGCTGGGATGGCCAGATTCCAGCGGTCTAGTCCAGCACTCCAGAAAGAATCACAAGAGAAACTGCAGTCTAAACTGGGAGAGACTGGAATACACCAGCAAAAAACTAACGAGGTGTTTGACTCCCAAGAGCTGCCGACAGCCACTGCTGTGAGCCGGCCCTTACAGCCCGACAGTGCTGTGCCACGGCCGAGGGCAGAGCTGCACAGGCTCCAGCCAGCGCCGGGGCTCCCAGGGCAGCTCCCTGTGGCTCCGTGCCCCGCGGCAGCAGCGCACATCCCCAGGGACACGCCCTGTTTGGCCAAGGTGTTCCCCAAGGCCTCTCCTCCCGGGCAGGTGCGTCACTCCCCGGAGGCGGTTCCTGCTCCGCAGCTCCGGGGCCTGGCTGTCCAGAGCGAAGGCAGTGCTGGCTTTGTGCCACCACGGCTCTGGTCCTGTGCACAGGTGGCTGCTGTAGCTGGCATCAGGAAGCAGCCCTAGCTGTCTCCCTCCTTCCCTGCTCCATTTCCTGCCAGGCAGGATCCCACCTCAGCAAGCACCAGCAGCACAGTGGGAATGTCTGCACTGCCCTGTGGGACGTGGACAACCACAGCACTGTACTGTGGGAAGAGGGACACAGGGGGCTCTCTGCATGAGGCAGGTCTCACCTGCCCAGGGGCTGAGAGGTGTTTGCAGGAAGGGCTGAGCGTAAGAGATGAACCTGGCACTCCCCTGAGCCGGCACTCTCCTGTCACAACCACAGAACAGCTCAGGTTGAAAAAGACCTTTAAGATCACCAAGTCCAAGCATCAACCCTGCACTGCCAAGCCCACTTGGCACAGCAGCTCCGGATGGGCCCCCCAGCCCCTTGTCCTTCTGTTGGCAAGGCACTGCCTTGCCTTGTCCTGCTCTTCTCTAGTGGCACTGTGGGGAGGGAGTGACTTTTTTGAAGGGCAATCCTAAGATGTGCATAATCAGTTGCAAGTTTCATGGCGACAGCTGTGACTGTGTGACACTTTCCCAAACCCAAACTCCACGTTCCTCCCCACGTGCCCACAGACCTGAGCCCCCAAACTGCCTCTCCAGTCCCTGCCCGTTGGATGGTGCCAGTGCTTATCACGTCTCCTGCAGGGGCTCGTGGAGTCACAGTGGGTTCCCCAGGCAGGAGGGCCCTTGGGCTGCCTCTTCCTCGAGGGAAGGGCCATGGCAGCTTGAGGTGTGAGAGCACCTCTGGGCAGTGGGGCTGCTGCTGCCCAGACACACCGACAGGGCTCAGGCTCCAGGAACCAACACACGAACACTGAACCATGCTCAGAGCTGCACCTGACACACCAGGCACAGTGTTCTAAGGCACAGAGAGGCCTGAGCCCCATCACCTGCCCTGTGTGCCCCGACCCTTCGGGCAGTGGGGCTCGGTGGGTTATGACAACCTGCAAACTTTACCCAGCTTTACGTCTAACAAGCTGCTCTGACCTGGACAGGCAAAAGCCATCTGACTGGTAGCATGGCAGAAGTGCAGGGCTCGGGATGCCCCCAGCTGCCCTCCCCAGAGCCACCAAGCCCATTCCCAGGGTGCGGCACAGGGGTTTGTGCAAGGGGAGCAGATCTTACCCGGCAGGCCTGGTGTCTGCGATGGCTCGATCCACAGGGATCAGATCACTGAGGTAGACGTTAAAGTTTCCTTCTTTCCATCTACTTTTTGCTTCTTCTTGTTTATTGTTAGGGACTGCAACAGGGTGTCCAAACTGGCCGGGAGCTCGGGGGTCTCTTGGGGCAAGAGTTGCATCCATGGACAGGACTCTGTGCATCCCTGGGCTGCTGACCACCTGCTCTTGCCAGTCCTGGCCAGTGCCAGCTGCTCCAGGAGCTGCTCCTGCCTGCTCCTGCCCATCCTGGCCAGTGCCAGCCATCCTGGGAGCTGCTCTCGCCTGCTTTTGCCCAACCTGGCCAGTGCCAGCCATCCTGGGAGCTGCTCTCGCCTGCTTCTGCCCATCCTGGCCAGTGCCACCCACTCCAGGAGCTGCTCCTGCCTGCTCCTGCCCATCTGGGGCAGTGCCAGCTGCTCCAGGAGCTGCTCCTGCCTGCTCCTGCCGGTCCTCTCCAGTGCCAGCAGCCCCGGGAGCTGCTCCTGGCGTCACAACCAGCGTCTGGCTCCGGCCACCCAGCGCGGCGGCCCCAGCAGTGGCAATTGCAGCGTGGGCACCATCGCTGTTGTCAGCAAGTTCTTTGTGGTTTTCCTGTCTCCTTGTCGCGTTCCACGCAGAGTGGGGTCCACGGCGTGGGCCTGCGGGGCTGGCGAGGTTCATCCCCTCTTTGCTAATGAGGATGAAGCGAGTTTTGGAGGAAGTTTCTTTCTGTCCCACATTTGTGTCCTCTGGTCCAGGCTGGGCTGCCCTCCCCGCTGCCCGCGCTGCCAGGCCGGTCTGTCCCGCCGTGCCGCTGGGACGCTGCTCGCTCCCGTTGGCGGCGTGTCCGAGGAGCCCCGTGCCCGTGTCCCCGAGCCCGGCTGGCCGCGGGGGCTCGCTGCGCCCGGGGGCCGGGGGCTGGCGGGCAGGCGGCGATGC